>OX457029.1:2910106-2995111 GCA_949752745.1 Protula sp. h YS-2021
GGCCAATTCGGCTAATAGTCGAGTTGAAAATAACCCAAAGCCACCGAGTGGAGAGGGCAGGTCACGTGGTCGTCCTAGCCCCAAACTCGGCCGGAGGAATCAGCAACTCGGGGCGCAAAGCGCGTGAACAGGAAGTGGGTCGGGCGAAGCCTCTTAAGCCAGGGGAACCGCTGAAAAAGGCAGCGACACCTGGTGTATATCGACACGCTCAGTACATGTACAAAATGGACAAGATTGCAGTGAGGCGGCGTTTGAACCGCAACCCAATCCCAAGGTCATCGCCGATCCTAAATCTGACCGATAGCGAGATTCGCCGCTCAGTTCGCGAGCAATATGCCAGCCACAGGTAGCCGCATGAGCGAAACAAGCAGTCTGAAAGATTTCGAGCTCGGTCAGGATATGTACACCATTGCGGAGAGGAGCCTGGAAAATAGTCGACCAACGTCAGAAGCTGGATCGACGAATAGTCTCGAGTTTCTTACCAGCGCGTCAATGATGAACGGGGTCGTGCTGTATCCAAACTATTCACACGATATCTTGGCTATGCAGGATTTTCCTGGCAGGGATTTAGCACCAAGAAAATCTATATTGAAAAAGAACAGTGTCCAGTCTACGGCGAGTGTTTACGACTTCAATAGATCTGTTCATCTCTCCGTTCAAACTGAGGGTACACCCACTGGTGGGTTCAAAATACCCGATGATCAAAGCTCCGTGCATTCCATCACAACTTTTACCACAGATAAAAAGAAAGTCACCTGGGATTTTTAGTGTCTCTCATGAAAAAAAGGATAGTATTTTTTGGTTTCTAAACTTAGTTTTTACTATTGTGTGATGCATAATAGCGGCTTGTAGAGAGGGAGCTAAATTTGCCGAAGAAGCACGGCCTCTTCGCCCTGTGTGTTTCATTAATATTCTATTATTTTAAAGTTTTGTTCGTGCATGACCCCTGATGTAATCTAGGCCGAATTCTTACCAGGTGACATTCAGAGTTTTACAGTTTTTTTAATTTACTTTTTTTTGCTTGCTGTAAAAAGAGTTTCAATCCCAGTTCTCCACGTTTGGCAACATGCCGACATTTCGAGAGGGATTTTGAGCTGCTGGTCATTTTATTTATACAAGTAAAATTCCTGGATATATGATACATAGAAAAGGAAATTTACAGATAAGTCGGGATGAAAATTCGAATATAACTTTTAAAAGAAACGCAAACATTGTTAAGCTGTAATGAATAACTGTACTTGAAACATTTTTAAAATAACGTTTTCACCATAAGCAAAATGATATATAGAACAGAGGAAAACGTTTATCTGCTGTGTCAAAAAATATAAAAGCATTTTTTTTAGTTTCCGAACTGTTCTCACTGCACTTGTAAAGTATTTAGAATAGCAGAGTGTCACCGCTAGGGCTAAATTATTATCAAATATTATCAAATATTATCAAAATATTATCAAAATATTATCAAAATATTATCAAAAGCTGCTCATTCGGCGAGTATTTTTCCGTAAAGTTTTAAAAACTTTTAACCTAAAAGTAATTTAAAACCATTTGAGCATTTTCAAGTAGATAGACATTTCCGAAGATAGTTTTATTTGGAAATGTACAAAATAGTGTGTGAAAGTGTGTGCGTGTGTGTGTGTGTTTGGCAAAGGAAGACAGTTAGTGCATTTAAATCAATCAGTTGAGTTGTTTAATAAAACGAGTGCAAAACTGCAATTCTCTGGTGTCATTGTATGAAGACGTTGTGAACGAGATCCGTTTGTGTGAGACATGACAAGGGGTCATTGTGTCTTAGAAGTTATTGACCCCGAGGAATATGATTAGGGCTGTGGGACAAACAATTATCTTATTCTACTTGGAGCGGGTTTCTGTTCATGTGTTAAGTGTTCACAAAATGTCCGTTGTCCATTCTAAACATTCACGAAAACTCCGGTTACGAAATGAAAGTTACGATCTTTTCCTGCTTCGGAACGTCAAGCTCCGAATGTCCCCGAATCACAGCACGGTCACTAAAATGATATTTAATGTGGTTTCTGTCCTTGTTCAAAATGTATTTTCTCTGTAGTTAATTTACACGGGATTGCGGTCTGACTTTGTAAATCAAGTCAGGATTCCCTGCTTGTCAAGTGGAGCAAAAACTCATATTAACGTCATGCTTGTCCCTGTACATAGCATACACATACAGTCACGCAAGCGGTGTATTGGCAATCACCTGGATTATCCAGTAACCTGGTGGTTGAAAAACTTATATTTATTTGATATTATTAGCGGATTTGCTGTACTGGTATAGTTATGATTGCAATATGTGCTATAGTAAGACACAGCTTTGGAATTAGATATATATATATATATATATATATATATATATATATATATATATATATATATATATATATATATATATATATATATATATATATATATATATATATATATATATATATATATATACACTTGTCTTATTTGGCATGCGGTGGATTTTTTCGTGCTACACTTGGCAGACAAACCATTACATAACAAAGTTCTTAACCCATGAGAGAGAATGACACGTTGGAGCCGATGCCTTGTATAGAGAGACTGAGGTGTTGGAACAAAATAAAATACAGTAAAAAAAGTCACAGCATGGGCTATCTAAGCTTTGAAAAATTCCATAGTGCCCAGAAAACATTGGAACGTTCGATTGGAACGTTGCAGAGACGTCAACCCAAAGTCGGGTTTTGGTTGTTTTATGTGTGATCGAAACAACGTCTATCTTCCGGTGTTGGATAGACGATTATCCGACGTCTAATCAACGTTGCATAAAGGTTACAGATGGAAGTCGAAATCACGTCTATTCCCTATGTTTTATAGACGGTGGAAAAGCTACATTGTACAGACTTTGGGAAAATACTAATATAAAAATGTCGTAAAGACGGCCACAACCCGTAACGTTGTCACCCCTTCTTCACAGTATCTCCCCCACCCTCCCCCCCCCCCCCCATCCCACTAACTTTTGGGGTATTCGATCAATCATGCAGGACACGTATGAAGTAGATTTCTATGACTATTGTCCAAAAGTAGGCAGGAAAATAAACTTGAAACTCTTGAAAGCCTAATATTGTACATCCTCGTGACCTGTCATGGCTACCATTTCCGGTGAGCGATAACACTAGGAAAATTTTTTTTGGCTGTAAGTCCGACTATCTAAAGTCCATTTTCCGTCGTCCATTCAACGTTGCACCAAAGATATTGATTGGACGTCACCTGCCAACCCCCATTCAACGTTGCGTCAAGGACGTTGGTAGGATGTTGATCTCTGGATACAACCAAAGCACAAGCAGAGATAATGTTGTTTGGTCACTTCTCAGGACTTATTTGCAGTTGGAGCAAAACGCATATACACTTATGAGCTTAGAGATACACTTGAACCAATAATTTATTTTCAGAAAGTTTGCTGAATTACCGGTTGTAAGTCTATAAGTAAGTTCTATAATACACAGGATCGTGCTATGATCTGTCGGGCTGATCTGATGCGAAAGGAGAGCATGCCCTGTGTAGGGTAGTGTGTGACGCTGTAGGGTAGGGTGTGACGCTGTGAGGCAGGATGTGACGCTGTAGGGTAGGGTGTTACGCTGTAGGGTAGGGTGTGACGCTGTGGGGCAGGGTGTGACGCTGTAGGGTAGGGTGTGACACTGTAGGGTAGGGTGTGACGCTGTTGGGCAGGATGTGACGCTGTAGGGTAGGGTGTTACGCTGTAGGGTAGGATGTGACGCTGTAGGGTAGTGTGTGACGCTGTAGGGTAGGGTGTGACGCTGTAGGGTAGTGTGTGACGCTGTAGGGTAGGGTGTGACGCTGTGGGGCAGGGTGTGACGCTGTAGGGTAGGGTGTGACTCTGTAGGGTAGGGTGTGACGCTGTTGGGCAGGATGTGACGCTGTAGGGTAGGGTGTTACGCTGTAGGGTAGGATGTGACGCTGTAGGGTAGTGTGTGGACGCTGTAGGGTAGGGTGTGACGCTGTAGGGTAGTGTGTGACGCTGTAGGGTAGGGTGTGACGCTGTGAGGCAGGATGTGACGCTGTAGGGTAGGGTGTTACGCTGTAGGGTAGGGTGTGACGCTGTGGGGCAGGGTGTGACGCTGTAGGGTAGGGTGTGACACTGTAGGGTAGGATGTGACGCTGTAGGGTAGGGTGTGACTCTGTAGGGTAGGGTGTGACGCTGTGGGGCAGGATGTGACGCTGTAGGGTAGGGTGTTACGCTGTAGGGTAGGATGTGACGCTGTAGGGTAGTGTGTGACGCTGTAGGGTAGTGTGTGACGCTGCAGGGTAGTGTGTGACGCTGTAGGGTAGGGTGTGACGCTGTGAGGCAGGATGTGACGCTGTAGGGTAGGGCATTACGCTGAAGGGTAGGGTGTGACGCTGTGGGGCAGGGTGTGACGCTGTAGGGTAGGGTGTGGCACAATGTAGGGTAGGATGTGACGCTGTAGGGTAGGGTGTGACGCTGTAGGGTAGGGTGTGACGCTGTGGGGCAGGATGTGACGCTGTAGGGTAGGGTGTTACGATGTAGGGTAGGATGTGACGCTGTAGGGTAGGGTGTGACGCTGTAGGGTAGGGTGTGACGCTGTGTCGCAGGGTGTGACGCTGTAGCGTAGGATGTGACGCTGTGGGGCAGGGTGTGACGCTGTAGGGTAGGGTGTGACACAATGTAGGGTAGGATGTGACGCTGTAGGGTACGGTGTGACGCTTGAGGGTAGGGTGTGACGCTGTAGGGTAGGGTTTGACGCTGTAGGGTAGGGTGTGACGCTGTAGGGTAGGGTGGGTAGGGTGTGACGCTTTAGGGTAGGGTGTGACGCTGTAGGGTAGGGTTTGACGCTGTAGGGTAGGGTGTGACGCTGTAGCAGAGGATGTGACGCTCTAGGGTAGTATGTGACGCTGTAAGGAAGGGTTTGACGATGTAGGGTAGGATGTGACGCTGTAGGGCAGGGTGTGACGCTGTAGGGTAGGGTGTGACGCTGTTGGGTAGGGTGTGACGCTGTAGGGTAGGGTGTGACGCTGTAGTGTAGGGTGTGACGCTGTAGGGTAGCGTGTGACACTGTAGTGTAGGGTGTGACGCTGTAGGGTAGCGTGTGACGCTGTGGGGCAGGGTGTGACGCTGTAGGGTAGCGTGTGACGCTGTGGGGTAGGGTGTGACGTTGTAGGGTAGGATGTGACGCTGTAGGGTAGGGTGTGACGCTGTAGGGTAGGGTGTGACGCTGTAGCGTAGGATGTGACGCTGTAGGGTAGGGTGTGACGCTGTAGGGTAGGGTGTGACGCTGTAGCGTAGGATGTGACGCTGTAGGGTAGTGTGTGACGCTGTAGGGTAGGGTGTGACGCTGTAGGGTAGGGTGTGACGCTGTGGGGCAGGGTGTGACGCTGTAGCGTAGGATGTGACGTTGTAGGGTAGTGTGTGACGCTGTAGGGTAGGGTGGGTAGGATGTGACGCCGTAGCTCTCTTTGGCCATCGAAAAACAGTGGCTTAAATAATATTAATATTAATAAATCAATGTAGATCTCATTAATTTATATTTTGCTATCAAGAATTATATTTTAGATGGTAAAATTTATTTTTGAGATGAAAAAATCAATTTTGCAAGCTTAAAAAATCTTAAGGTAGGCACACATTTGTATAAACTTTAACAAATCGTCAATTAAATTTTCGAGATGAAAAATTGAATTATTGATATCAATAATAGCAAGACAACTTTTAAGCTCAAGAATTACTTCTTTTTTTGTGCAGTAAGAATTAAAGTAAAGATTCTGTGTAAAGGGAAAAGCCAGTATTTCATTCACAGATGCACGACTCTGTGGGATGCCATTTTAACATTTACTAGGCAATTATTGACTTGAAGAATTATTTTTTGATCTCTAAAATTGATCTTTTTTATATAAAAAATGAATTTTTGACGTCATAAATTAAATTTCTGATATCAAGAATTAATTTATGCTATCTGTGGAGAAGACACGGCAAATTGCAGCATTCGAGAGGCTCAACGTTGGGATGGTGCAAACGTATTGGCATGAGTAATAGTTATAATAATTATTATTGTCGGCAATAACAGCCCGTCGTTACATAGACGGAGTTTTAGTGGCCCGTGACGTATTAGTTTTATTTAAATAATATCAGGAGCTGACTATTCATCAGCCAAAACTACAGATTATCCTAACGTTTTATTTCGTAAAACGTGCTTTTACGAGTAAAAGCGCAATTCGCGTTCTCCACTTTTAGATGGGTTTCCCTTTAGGTTTTAACCTTTCACGTAAATAAAAACAAACTTTTTGTGCCTGCAGAACAGCCTACCCAGCCATCCATCCATCAACCAATCAAAATGAGGGAATCCTCTGGTATTTCGTCATGATTGATAACGGGCATTCCCTTTAAGCCCCACTCGGTGGTTGAAAAACGCACCCAGGCTAGTTGAGGGTGGATGGGAGGGAGAGTAGGCTAAAAGTGGAGAACGCGAATTGCGCTTTTACTCGTAAAAGCACGTTTTACGAAATAAAGCGTTAGTTTTACTTCGCAAAAGCTTTGAATTCGCTTATCTCCACTTTTAGATGGGACTTGAGTCCGGAGCAGGGGAGCCTGCCATTCTGTACTGCTTCACAAAAAGGTTGCGAATTGTGCTAGATACGTAAAAACTCATCGGAAATGTAAAGATGAACCGTAGTTGAAGACTGAATAAAAATGCTAACTACGTTCCACTTCTTTTAATGTTTTCCAAAAGTTTGGGATGGGGGGGGGACACTCCCAGTGCCATAACAATCACTGTGGGATACGGCCCCATGGGAACAGAATGTCGAGATCTGACACATGTAAGTCAAATACATCAAATACATAAGAGTGGTTATTGCCATCCCCCTCCTTCCGCCCACTGGATGGGTCCCAACCTCACACTCTCAACATCGAGGTTACCAGAAATAATTTCAAACCGTCGATACTTTGACAATACGATCGTAAATCTCGGAGATTTACGTAAATAAACTTAATACTGCTAGGGAGTGCGCCTGCAGTATTTACAATTAGATAACATGCTGAACTGACGTTAGACTAAGGCAAATGATAAGGTTCAAATGCCCGAAGCAAAGAACACAATATAAATTGAAGGTTTTTCCCGCAAAACCTACAAAATACGACTAGATAATCTTTTAGATTCTAATACTGATAGAATTTAAACTTAAAAAGTGAAAAAACTTTCACTATAATATGAATTCCTGTGCCTTGGGCCAATTACGGGCCCATGGGAACGATGGGCATGGTCATCATGGACCGATCCCCTAGTTACCGGAGGTGGTAAGGGACTACGGGAACCGTAGGTACCGTGCACGTCCCCCCCTTTTTCTGACCTTAGGGTCCGAAAAGAGGATGATGGCAGGTAGCTGGGTATTAAGACCATGATGACCCTGCCTGCACAAGATAAAATACCTTTAAACTGGAAACATTCTAGAGCTTAAAACTAACGTCCATGCAAGTGAAAATATCAGTTCCGTGGTGAATTGAAAACACTTGCTTAACGGTACTCGAGGTACGACAACAAAGTCTGGCAGCGTCACTGCTTCTTGCCCTTGAACCCGTTGTTGTGTCCCTTGGCAAATCCCCCTTTCTGTTTGCCTTTGCCTTTCAGTTTTGGAGCGGGTTGCCTGAAACCAGAGCAGAAGGATTCGTAATGATGGTTTCCGCAGCAATGAAGGGGCCTAAAGAGTAAAGACCCGACAACTCGTTCTGCGAAAAGTCTTTAAGGTAATACTTAACGAATAAGTTGGGAGAGGACAAACAACCTGTTTTAAGTATATCTACCAAAGAGCCCTGAGGGAATTGGCTATCTGGCGGACATGATGGGCTTTAACTTTACATTCGTTTTGTAGGCCCGTATCGGTCTGTGCCCGTTCATAAGCTGCCAAAATGACCTTTTTAATATAGTTTGAGATGGTCTGTTTAGAAAGGTCTTTGTTAAATTTCGGCATGAAAGAGATAATGGGGGCTTTTTGATTTTCTGAGCGATAGGTTTCTGAAATCAAAAGGTATTGACGTAGTGCTTTGACCGGGCACAAAGAAACGCGATCCTCAGACAGTTGTTCCCCTTGAAGGGCCGGGAGCGCAATATGGTCAAAGGTGCCCCGGCCTTGGGAAACAATATGTGTCTTACCCATGAAACCGGCTCTGGGAGTAAGGAATACTCTATTCCACTCCCCGTTTTCCTTTATCATCTCCCTGTCCAACGCATGGATTTCGCCTCTCCTCTTACCGGACGCTAAGGCTAACAGGAAAGTGAATCTTACCGTGGCGTCTTTTGCGGAAATGTTTTGTTCCGCGAAAATCTCTGGGCACTGCAAATAACGTAATACCAGTGACAAATCCCATTGGGCCACATTGGACTGTAGGGGAGGGGAATTTACCTTGAAATGTCTAATTAACTGTGACAAGGCCGTATCCTCACCCGGGTCATAGCCAGTAGATGCCTTAAGTCTAGAACCAATAGCGGCTCGATAACCTTCTATCGATCCTACCTTCAGTTGACCTTGCGTGAAAAGATGGTCCAAAAAATCTGCTACCACTGCTGGTGTCGCCTGGAAGGGGTCTAGCTTAGAGGTAGCGCACCAAGAGGAAAACTTGTTCCACTGTGGCCTATAAACTTTCACTGTGGATTGCTTATGATTGTTTACCATCTTTTCCACTACCTGCTTGGAAAAACCTTTTTTCTCTAGGTAGGATTGGTTAGGCACCACAGGTGTAGGTTCATTAGCTGTGGGGACGGGTGGAAGTGCCGCCATTGGGGTTGGGATAATAGTTCCCTGTGACAAGGTATCGGGATGGACTTGATCACCTTGCACCGTAGAAGAAGGGTAAACCACGGAGCCTCTGGGGACAACGGGGCTATTAGTAACAGAGCCGGGGGTCTCAGTTCTATTATCCTTTGCAAGACCTGTAGCAGAATGGCCTGGGGAGGGAAGGCATAGAGTACTTCCTGCAGAGGCCATGGGCACTTTAACGCATCTACTGCCCAGGCTGCTTGATCCGGGCATGGGGATACGAACCTGGGTAGTTGGGTTGTCAACGCATTGGCGAACAGATCTAACGTCGGGGGGCCCCATGGGGATTCCCGTGTCACCCAACGGAAGGATGACAGGGCTAGGCACCACTCTGTGTGGATGACTTGGCCCGCCCTGGAAGCCAAATCGGCCAGTACGTTTAGCTTCCCTGACAGTTGACGTGCAACGATGGAGATTTTGCGTTCCCGTGTCAGAAGAAGGATGTGAGAAGTCAGGGTCGATAGTTGAGAGGATTTGGTTCCACCTTGCTTGTTCAGATACGCCACTGCTGTAGAGTTGTCCAGAAGAACTCTGACACTCTTGCCCTCGAGATGGTTCGATAGCTTGTTCAGAGCTATCCATACCACTCGGAGTTCCAGCCAGTTGATATGGTATATGCAAAACGATGTTGGCCATTTTCCTCTCAACATTTGACCCTGACAGTGAATTCCCCACCCTTCCCTGGAAGCGTCCGTTTGGAGCTCTATATCCATGGGAGGGGCCTGAAAGGGAACTCCTTCGTTCATGGTAACCGGGTCGCACCACCATTGGAGAAGGGAGAGTGCGGAAGGGGACACTGTCATAGTGGCTTTGGGGGACCGTCCCTTCGTTAGGGCTTGTCTTACCTGTGCCTGGAATTGTCTGTAATGTAAGCGGCCTAACGGAACCCTCTTCTCGGTTGCTACTAACAGACCTAGTAGTGACTCCATAGCCTGTACACTTACCTTTCGGTTGGCAGAAATGTTCCGGATAAACCGAGAAATTCTCTGCTGCCTGTCTGTTGTGGGGAATGCTCGGGCTGCTGACAAGTCCCATCGTTCCCCCAAGAAGATAATGTCTTGTTTTTGGGTCAATTCTGATTTGACTAGATTTACCACAAGACCTAACTGTATCGCCTTTTTGACCAGCTGGGTTGTCTTGTGATAGGCTATGTCCGGTCGAGTATGTGCTAGGAACCAATCGTCTAAATATTGGAACACTAGCATTCCTTGGAGACGTGCCCATGCTTTTAGGACCCGCATGATCTTTGAAAACACGTATGGGGCTGAAGAGAGGCCGAAAGGGAGTGCCAGAAACCAGAAACGCTTTCGGTTTACTTGGAAACATAGGTATTTCCTGGCCGAGTGGTGTAGGGGAACATGTAGGTAGGCATCGGATAGATCTATCGATGTGCCCCACATCCCTTCCCGTAACATTGCTTTTATAACCTGTGTCGTGTCCATCTGGAAGGAGGTTATTTGCAGGGATTGGTTAAGGGAAGATAGATCTATCACTAGTCGCCATCCCCCTGACTTTTTGGGTACCAGAAAGACTCGGCTGAAGAAGCCTACCTGGTTTTCTGGCATTTCCTCTATAGCCTGTTTTGGTTGTAAGTCTTTTAGCATTTCTTTTAGGGCTAAGTCTTTTTCTGATCCCTGCTGATAAGCGGTGGCCAGGTTGCATGGAGCTTGGAGTGTTAGGGGAATAGTTGGTTTGAGTCCCCTCGGGCCCTTCTTGAAGGGGAGGGGATAGCCGTTCCTGAGTCATCGGACTATTCTCCAGGAAGCCCCTAACTCCGTCCAAGCTTGCCAGAACTTGCCTAGCCTTCCGCCTACGGGCAAGGATCTGTTGCAAGACAGCAGTTCTTTTAGATCGTTTAAGCCAGAAAAAGCATCGCCAAGAGACGAGTCCCTCGTCTCTGAGCGGTACTTTGGTTGGCTGCTACCTGTGCTGCTGGGTATGCTGACCCTCTGGCTTGTTGTCTCCCGAATGCTTGGGCCTCTTCGGCGGCGGGGACTGCACCTGGGAGTTGGGTCGGGGATGATCCGCAGAGGACTGTCGTTGCTTCTTGCGCTTCGCTGGTTGGCAGAACGAGGCACGCGACATCCTTGACATCAAAGCGAAGTCTTGCGATAACGATCGACTTTCTTGGTTTACTCTCTCCACCTCTGCTGGGGGAACAGTTCTTTCTCGCCCAGGATAGGAGTGTGTCTTAAGTCACGAAGTCCCTTGACGCTTGACCAGCAGTGCTGGAGGAAGGCGTCCCGTCTTAAGAATACCATTGACGTCATTAGGAATGTAGAGATTTTTACGACGTCACGGGTGGCCAGAGCCAGGCATTCCAAGAGTTTAGAGGACACTGGGTCACTGAGCCGAAGGTTATCCTATCTCGCCCGTAGTGCCTTCAGAGTGTGGTCCTGAAAGGACATAATGTTTAAAACTTGTCGGGCCGATGACTCAATGTTCCTGGCGTCTTTTTCTACTAACGGAATGTCTGAATCCGCACGAACTGATGGCATCCACACTGTTCTCTTGGATGGTTGATCCAGTGACTCCATCGGTATCTGGTCGTCCAAGGTACGGTATGGGCCTGGACGCACGGAGCAGTGCTTTGAGGCATGAAATCGAGTAAACGTGCGGCCGTCACTGGCATCCATCTTTTTGAACTCGTTTGACCGTACTACCACTACGTTCGCGGTGCCCTCACTCGTGGATAAGGCAATGAATGAATCGTGGTGGGGCAAAGACGTCTGGGATGTCATCCGAATGGCGGGGTCATCTCTTCCCAGACATGGAGTGCCACAGGTAACGTTAGCAAGGCGGGCTATTTCCTGTATGGCATCTCTAAACGGGACGTCTTCCGGAGCTAGGGACGATGACGTCACGGAGGGAGCTCCCTCTTCCCCCGGGGATGAGACGGGGTCCTGATCGGGCGCCGGCCTGCTGCCGCTGGGTCGTGCCATAGACGTTGACCGCGACCTGGGGAACTTACAAAGTCCATTTCCCGTAGGGTTAAGTGGAAGTGAGTCGGTGCTGAGTGTTCCTGGGGCACATCTCCGGTCTCTTCCTCTTCGGACTCTTCTCCTTCCTGCTCCTCTTCACCCTGCTGCAGGGTGTTCGTGGGATGCTGGGTGAGTACTTCCCCCGAGGATGTATAGATCTCCTTCTCTCTGTTAGAGGGAATAGATGTTATGGGGGAGGTGTGAGCTTGAAGTAGGTCGTCGTCCTCTTCTCCCACCAAATTGGAAACCTGCCCTGACGGTGGAATACCTCCTCACTGGGGTCCTCCGTCTCACGGTCTCGGACTGAACCCATGGCGGGGGGTTCGTGGGAAGTAGAGGCTAAGGGAAGCGGTTCCGGTGGAGGCCGAGAGACCGTGGCCGATGGTGTACGCTTTCTGCTGGGGGTCACTTTTTCCTCTTGCTCTTTAATTGAGCATTGCAAGTCTTCGATCTGGCGTTGAGGTTGAGTCTGTAAAGCCAGTATCGCCGACAAGTTCATTGAGTCACCCGTGGAGGGGAGCAAAATTGGCGGATCTAGCTGGCGGAACAAATCCTCTGGTGCTGGTATGCCCAGTTGACCCGGAGTAGACGTGAAGGCAGAGCCCGTGGCGGTATGCACAACCGTTACTTGCCCCTCCGCGGGGACATGATCCCATGCAGAGGCATGGGACGTACCGTAAGCCTGTAATCACCTGTCTGGGAATACATGGAACTACGGTCCCTGCGGTCACGTGGGCCGTTGCTAAGGACCCTAAAAGGGGCCTACGGAGGGACTATGCCTGTTTTGAGACCCCTAACGGACGTGCGGCCCCAGGGGTGCCACAAGCTCAAAAAACGTCTAAAAACAGCTTTTTTCCGCCCGGACAAAATTCTATCTTGCAGAGCTTGCAGATACAAAAAAGAACAAGTCCTGTTGGAGTGTAAGCATTGGCAAAAGCCGGCCATTTCCGCTATGGCACGGTAAGCCGTAAAAGCTTAGAGTCTAAGCAGGCAATGAGAATCGCAAGGACTCGAAACAACTCCTGAGGGTGCGTGCTCGAACCAGTGGATGTAGCCACTCGATCCTACAGCTTCTGGTGGAGAAAAAGAGGCGCACTTCTCGGGACTATCGATGTGTCGCCGCTGCGTGCAAACTCAAATTCTGCCGGACCGAAGTACAAGTGCTGTATTTGCCTCGAAACTGAACCAAATTTATCCAATTTCCAGAGAATGATAAAGTAGTCCATAATTAGTTAAATAAACTAAATAAAAGGCAAAACCGCACCTTTCCACTAGTTCCCCAGCGAAAAATTCGCGGAGCACACAGAATGGCGTGTGTTTTCAAACACACGCTTAAAGGGAATGCCCGTTATCAATCATGACGAAATACCAGAGGATTCCCTCATTTTGATTGGTTGATGGATGGATGGCGGGGTAGGCTATTCTGCAGGCACAAAAAGTTTGTTTTTATTTGCGTGAAAGGTTAAAACCTAAAGGGAAACCCATCTAAAAGTGGAGATAAGCGAATTCAAAGCTTTTGCGAAGTAAAACCCATTTTGAGGGTAACACAGCTCTACCATGGCCGTTTTTTCTCGCCCCATGGAAATCCCATTGTGACCATTGGGTCTCAAGGGTGCGTCCGTAGAATACCGGCCCCGGGATTGGGTACAGTTTTAGTGCACTCCCAGAAGAGTGATTACGCATACCCCAAGAGAATATTCGAAGGCAAATACGCAGCGTGGGGAAGAGATATGACAACGGTAAACACCCGAGGTGGACATATCCATTGTTAAGGACTTGACATTTAAATTCTTTCACGTGGTTTTTCTGGCTTAATGTTCTGCATACAGTAATCCAGGGTGGAGTTAGGGTGGAGGTGGGGATTAGAATGGGTCGGGGTGGGGTTAGGGTGGGGGTTGGGATTAGGATATGGTTGGGGTAGGGGTTAGGGTGGGGGTGGGGATTAGGATTGGATCGGAGGTGGGGGTTGGGGCTGTGTTTTATTGGTTTCCCTTGGTCTTTTTCCGTGATGTCATTTATTAGGACGGTGTAGGGATTGGCATAGGGGTGGGGGTTAGATGAGGTAGGTGTTAAAGTGGGATGGGGATGGAATGGATTACTTTGAGATTAGACATAAATATGTATATATAGTTGATCCTTTTCTACCTTGTTTTGAAATTCATTTGAATTTTGAGTGTAACAAACACATTAGAATTTTGCCTTTTAGGAACTTGCGATGAGAACAGCATGAGGGCATTGTGAGGGGTGATGTTAGCTCAGTTGGTTCGAGCGTTGGCCTAGTAATCCAAGGTTCGAATCCAGTCGGGAATGGTAAGCAGAGGATAAGACTTTGCCCCCCCCCCTGGTGAAAGCAGTGAGTTCGATCACCGACTTCAAAATTACGACATACTGATCGTCCAGTGCATCTGCAGTGTATAGACAATTATGTGTATTGCTGGAATTCATGCTTAAAGCTCAAATGTATTAAGCACAAAAACTTCAAAGTAGTGCCGATTACAAGTTAAAGTTTTTTCTCCATATTCTTCCGCATGCAATACAAATAGTGCTTTTGGCTATTTCTGATATCCGTTTGTCTGCGTTTCATTTCTAAAGAATGTGTTTAGATCATAGATGCATTCCATTTCGCGGTATAGTATCGAATTGAGCGAGACAAAACAAATTTTCATATCAACGCAATCAGTAATGACAATGTTGTCTGAAAGCATATTCGGGTGCATCTAATCTCAGCTTTAAATTTCATTTTATTTCATGAATGACTGAATGACTTGAAATGCTTTATTCAAGCGAAACATTTAAAAGCATTGATAAAACCCTTTCAATTTCTGATATCGGAAATTCGCGTTTTTAACTATTGATACGTTTTATAATGTGTGCCTAGCAGCAAATGTTCATCATTATGTTTAATCACAGTTGGAAAACTCGAATTGACTGCGGGATGTACTTCTCTGTACTTCTCTCTTGATCGTGTAGCATCCTAATTATATTGGAACATTTCTTTTGGTATGGCACCCCATGAAATGCGCGCACGATGTCTCTTTATGATGCACATCATTTTCGGTGAAGAAAATATATTAGGTTATGCTCTTTATAGTTTTAAAGTCCAAAACAGAATGTTTCAGCAATTGTATCGAAAATTGTTAATATTCATTTAAAATAGTGGTTTAGACCATAAATAAATCCTTGTCAGCGTAATAATTTATTCAAATGATATATTAAGCAAGAAGCTAATTAGGCTACTTGCCATAAATTCAAGTCACGGCCCTTGCTTGTTCTAGTGTGAAATGATATGGATTTTCAAAAACTAACAGAGAAATAAAAACATTGAATAATTCGTTAAAGCTTTTTAATTACTATGCGGAAACAGAAAATAATCAATGATAAATTACAATCTAAACTTAAACAAACAGGCATAAAGATAACAGTGGTTATCTTATCTTTGTTCTACAACAATCTTAGTCTTGGTAATCAGAATTTAAAGTACTCTTCAGTTCTCTGCAGAAGCACAAACATATTCTCAAAACATATAATTCTCACATCAATTCTAGTTGTTTGAAAACCACTGATCAATTAACAATGATACCTACGGCGGATATCATAAAGATATAAAAATAATAGGTCACATAAGTTTTCTTTTATCAATGTTACATATAACAATGATAAAAATCAACTGAATACAGAAAAAATATAAAAACGAATAATTAAATCAAGAAGTCAGTTATATCTGAGTAAGCGAGTCTACAGAACAGATTAGATTTATGTGCGATAAGCTCAACAGACAATACTTATAGTTTCATTCACAAAGTGGTCGGGGTAACCTAAACCTGCGACCTATAAAATCATGAAATCCAATCAGATATATTCAATCATTTAATAATATTCTCTACACATTAGCAAAAGCTTAAGTGTTCTTGTTTTTTTTGGTATCAGAAATGGTATTCAACACTACGCAAACAAATTATTCAACACAGATGAATACATATATAGTAGAAATTAACAATAGTTTGGCAAAAGGTACATACTTTAATTATAATTTAATGAAAGTACATAGCATAACACGTTGTTCTCTTCTATGTAATCAAAGAAGTAGTCATTCAAATATTTGCACATTATATTCAGTTTGATTGAAACCAGCTACCTGTGTTCGCATTTATTAATATAAAAAAACCACAGATATAGTTGTGTATTCTACACTTGGGATCTAATGTCTTACAAGACATTGAGATAGATACTTATTTTTTTCATTTTTGTTGCTTTTTTGTTCTATTTTTCGTTTGCGTTATATTTTGGGCTTCCACGTACCTCCGCCTACAAGGGTAGAGCTGGGTAATATTTTACAGTCATATAGTTGCCTATATGATTTAGATTCACACAACAAATTGTTGCTCCTACAGTTTTCATCATAAAGAAAAAATAATGGATATATGGCCTACTCAGGAGATTCGCTTATCTTCGCCAATTTGGCAAATTGAAAGCCTATTTTGCTGAAAAGCTGTCTCCTCAAAATAAGTTCTTAAAATTTAGCATTAGTACAGTCAGGGGTCAGGGGTCAGGACTATTTTTGATTTTCTTAAATTTGGTTACACATCTGGTATGGTGATATTACTTCAGCAACGTTCTGTGCGGAATAAAATATTTTATGCCTTCGGGATTTGCGCTTCCATGTTGCATAATCGACCTGGTTATGTTTAGTTTTTTGGTAGCTGGTCACTACCGAGTTCCTTCGCAGTCCACTTTTGTTGCATATAAAAATTAGTTACACTTTATTTTGCAGCAAAATAGGACTGTATGAAAATATAACTTACTTATCATAGGATAAGTAATATAGAATTGTTTAAGTCTCATTATTTACAATATAATACAAACGTTGGTCTCGAGTATACAAAACTCAATTTCTACAATTGACATAAATATGTACACGTATTCAATCTATCGTTTCAACAAGCATACAGTTACAAATAACCATTGGTTGTTATCACTAGATTTATCATCAACAAGATGCACTTCCAAAGATCTCACTATCTAGGTACACTTGATTTGTTTTAAAAATCAGTTGTTTTCAGAGTACTTTACAGATAATCGTCATATTGTAAGAAGATGAGAGTACACATTCACATTCAGTGTTGGGTCGCAATCGCAGAACGTTTGTCGTTTGTATGCATGTTTGGCGATGTTTGGATGATAAGGTTAAGCTAACGTGCGGCTGCAATAATGTATTTTGGATTTACCCAACATTACAGCTCTGTAAATCATCTAAGCATACCACGTATAAAATAAGTGCAAATTTTAGTTAAAATATATCAATAAGGCCCTGTTATAAGCGTTAATTTGAAATCTTGCTAAAATAAAAAATGTAACATTCATACACAAAGATATCTATTGTAGACCTACGTCTGTGTATACTTATATATGCATAATATATAAAGATGGAGAATAAAAAAGACGTCTGGCAGAAAAGGTTATATTTAAGTTACAGCCCTAGAATGTGCAGGCACAAAATGGTCTTCGTGCGTCTTTTTGCCTTTAATAATGCCATCTAAGAGATAAATACAAAATATGGTATTCAAGCATTGAATAATAATTCAGTTTCATTCAAACAAGATAACTATATATACGTAGATTAATATTTAAAAGCTATCATCTTTCCATCTTTAGGTATGTAAACGTTCTTTCAAATAAAAACACCTTACAAAATTATAAGATAGAGTTCTGTATTTGTATTATGTTCTAGCAGCTTAAAATATTTGTGGCAGCTCTTCAGTACCTTCTTTTGTAATTCTTTGCTATTACACATGTAAATAAATTAAACTTCACTTCGCCACAAAACAGAACTGTATGATAAAACATAGTAAGCAATCTAGTGCAGGAAATCTAACATTGATTGATAATTGTTGATAATAAAATACAAAAGGGGCACACTAGGGTACCCAAAGGTTAATTTCTATTACTCACATACTACGTGCGCTACTACATTGTATCGATACAGCTTACAAGCAACTTTTTCACGCATCTATCATGCGCCAACAATGCATATCCTATGCTCTTTCTATCAATAAGCGATGAGTGCCAGTACTTCAAAATATACTTTATATGGTTTATCATATCATTTTCAAATCATATCAAGTATCTACAAACTTTAGTTCGAATGCATAAAACAATCATATCAAGTATCTACAAACTTTAGTTAGAATGTATAAAACAATCTAGACCATCACGTCAGGCTATAGTTGTTTCAAAAGCGAAACAACTTGTATGCAAAATTTGTAACCATACACACACAAAAAGAGACATTGCAGAACTGCGTCTCCCTATTTTTTGCATACATAATATTCGTGAGTAGCGTCTTAATTACATGGATAAATACTTTATTATCTATAATGTCTTGATATAAACTATCATGTTAAAAGGCAATGGCAAAATTTTTACCACACTTTAACTTATGTTCTATGGAGCCTTTGTAACATGATATTGTGATAAAGAATTATAACTTTAAGAAGTAAAGATCGCCTCGTTCTTTCTTCTTCTGGCAAACGGCTTGCAAGAATAATATAGTTGCCAATTGTCAGTTCCTTGAGGTCAGCTGTGCTTTATCTAGTTAAATAAAAATAAGAACAACAACAGCTTGGATACGCATTTATAATTTATTATTTGAGGAAAACAAACAACAATCACGTTGGTTGATGCTCAGCATTGTGCTTCTATAAAACATACTCTCTGATTCCTACAAATCAAGAAAGTTTGAGACAATACTACAAGATTTCTATCTGGATTTTTCCATGGCTTGCTTTCTGTTACAGAAAGGCTACTTGTGGCGATATACACCTGTTCAGTGTCCAATCTGATGATAAAGTTATGAATAAATACTGCAGATATAAAAGATCAATAAGTTTCTTCCAAATCCATTCCACAATCAAGATTCAGTTGCACACACTAGGAATCGCCTTCTGCCAATTAGCCGACAGGAGATCACTAGAACTGAATCAAAAGTAGATGATTGATGTGTGGTTTTGCTTTATTTATATTTGTGGCTTCTGGAAACATTTATCATCGGTAATTCACCCTGCTGGGTCTGATATTTTGGTGGTAAGAAGACAAACATTACATTTTGCAATGACGTTAAATAGTTTTAATTGTGGTGCATACTAGTACCTCGAATCACTCTTTCTTTGCACTGATTTTACATTGTTTCAATGCATGCTTTAAAATAATAATTTATCAATTTATCATTAGAGCGCTTTTTATAACAGCATAATACTAACATCAAATATAAACGAGATTGTTCCATGTCATTTCCAAAAAATAATAAATAGTTTCAATGAATATCTAGTGATATACTTAACTAGATAAAGCACTGCCATATCTTGACATGTGGATCACGGTGCGCCTTAGTCAAGCTCCAGATTTGCCCAGTATTTCCCTAAGGCTCCAAACGTACAACAGAAGTACATTTTTTAATATCATAACATATTCACAGAATTTTATGAGAATCACCATATTTTTATTGCAAAATATTAATCGCTATAGCTTCAAAAGAAGCATAACGCTTTCTGTGTGATAGAATAATATTAAATTTAAATATAAATAAACATGTTTTGCATTGCAACTACTAAACTAAGCAGGCGTTATATTACATGTTTGCTCATTTATGACTTTATATTTAGCACAAAACGGTTTAACGTTTAACAATTTTTGGAGAACCTCGTTGTTGCCACGTGATGTATGACTTGCCTAACATATAACAGGGCTCACATATATGTCGTTTACAGTAATTAACAAAATACTCTACAACAGAGATATAAACGTAAGGAATTAAATATATATAAATTTACATAAATCTTCAAGATACATTAATTTCATCTTCCATAAAAGGACTAAATCGCATGGTGTCTTCAAGCTGGTGTGATAAATTCATTTACAGATTGATAACGAATCAAGAACAACTACTGAAAGGCGTAAATATAACAATTATTTATTTCACAAAACGTCAAAGCTGCAGTTGAAAACTAGAATTTCACACAAAACGATAACGGGAATGATAGAGGTGAAATATTCGTTTAATTGAAAGAACAGATTAGTCAAGACGAATAATGCGAATCTGTTTTGTTTTAAAATGCCCTAAGATGCCAATAATATATGTTACACACATATGTTTACTTTCAACCAAAACAAATCGTTGCACGGCATGTGTTGTATTTCGTACAAAAATTCAAACGTGATGTCATAGATAATACATAAGGTTATGTTACCACGTCCCAATTGGCACAATTGTGACCTCAGAATGAAATTAAGTATGCAAATCAATGGATTATTTTGCTTCAGTAAAATGTATTACTGGAATACTGAATGCATAACATGGAATTTAAGTTGCTAATTTATGTAGTAAAGCATGTATTGCATTTATATAATTATGTTTCTTTATAAAACACTTAACCAACTGCGGATCATTTATAGTGGAGATGTTAAAGAGCATCTACCGCACAAAATGTAACTTTTTCAAGGTCTAGAAATGATATCATACACACAATATTTGCTTAATACGAAAACGTTTACACGAATGCTACAGTCATTAGGAGTTTGAAAATCCCCCTTATTGCATCAGAGGTTCTGGAAGTTTCGATTCTTCAGCAGGTAGGCTTGTTGACATTTGTCGCACACCAAAAATAAAGGATTTTTAATTAATCATTGATGCATTATCTGAAAACATTCAAATCATATATGGCGAAGTGTTATGGCTTCAGACACTGATATCAATTAATGAAATTTAAATTTAATTATTAGAATTTTATGTATGTCCTTTAATATTATTGCCTTATATAGAGCATTTTATGAACTATCTTAGTCTGAACACAAACAGTAGATAAAAGAAGCAGAAGTCTAAGAGTGTTATAAATTCTTTATCTTTTAAGTTATATCAAAATTTCGGCTGCATCTATAGTTAATATTGTATACTCTTTATTGGACGACTTTGAAAAAAAAACAAGGCAGAGAGAACTAATTGAAAATGAGTCATCTGTAACATTACAGCACTTCCGAAAATGACAACGAAAATGCCGGATTTTAAAACCAATTTGCATCTCATTTTAAAATTCTTGCAGATAACTGCTTTTAAATTCTTTAAAGCATATATTCATAATATGTAAACTCCATACCTCAATAAAATCTTCTATTTTTCTTTAAGGTGTCCATGCACAATAAGAAAACATTAGATTTTAAAATTATTGACAACAATTTAAGACACACACACACTGACACACACACACACACAAACGCACAGATATATAATATGGTTACAGACAGAAAAGAATGTCCAGGGACATTGTGACCAGCCGAGATCTAGTTAATCACCTATCAATAGGCTTGCATGGTCGCCAAAAAGTGGTTGTCATATTGTTAAACCCGGTTGATAAAAATTCATACAAATTTATAAAGGAATGCCTCATACCACAAATAAATGACATTGGATAAAAATGTTGGAGATGCATTTTAAATTATTTTTGAAGTTTTAATTAAAAAATTCCCCCAAATACAAAAATTGCCCGGTCAACTAAATAAGCAGAAGTCGAATGCATAATTCCTTAGCTGTGCCTCATACCAAGATTAAATGACATCGGATAAAAATGTAGGAGGAGAAAACTGTTAAAATTTTTTCTTCAAAAATTCCCCCAAAAATAAAAAACATCTGATCGAGCATTATGCGGGATCCCAAGGGATGTCTCATGCCAAAAATTGTAGGAGAAGATGCATTTTGAAACAAACATTTACTTAAAAAACAAGTAGCTAACTAACAAACTGCGCCGTCTGCAAACCGACAGGTATATACCTGATCTAAGGCACAACATAAGTTGGGCTAAAAATGGCCCTCATTTAACCAATTTTTAGCGGTTAACCAGAAAATGTAATATTTCAAGAGATGCCTCCCTAAAGAACATTCGTACAAAAATTTAACGAAAATTTGGTCAAAATTTTTCCAATGAGATCTACATAGGGAACAATCATGCAAAATTATAAAAGAATCCGAATCCAATTGTGGGAAAAGATGAATTTAAAAAATTGAAAGCCAGTAAATTCAAAAATACAAATCGCCAAAAAGTAATTTTTCAAGAGAGGTCTACCTAAAGAATAGTCGTACAAAATGTAAAGAAAATCTAATTAAAATTGTATGAAAAGAAGCATTTTGAAAAGTGGCAACCATAAAATTATAAATACCCACTGTAGGTATTTTAGGATATCCAAAGAAAACATCACATCGTTGACTATTTAACATCACTCCACTGTAAACATGTCAAAGATACAGATGTAAAACGTACATAACTTGCATCTTTCAGCGCTTCCATACGTTTGGCCAATTTTTTGTGGATCACCAAAAATGTCATTTTTCAAGAGAGAACTACGTCGGGAACAATCGTGCAGAATCGGAGAGGAATTCAATCCACATTGTGAGAGAAAAAGCATTTTGTGAATTTAACGCCAAAAAATGAAAAATGCCCTCCTTTAGCCAATTTATGGTGTATCGCCAGGAAAAACAAATTTTTCAAGAGAAGAAGCATTTTGAAAATTGGCAACAAAATTTTAAATGCCCCACATCTAGCCTATTTTTAGCGGATCGCCAAAAGAAGTAATTTTTCAAGACAAGTCTCTCAGAGAACATTTATTTAAAATTTGAAAGGTATCCAATCAAAACTCAAAAACCCTCTATTGATGTGATGAGACAAGCCCGACGAAGCCAACTGGTCTAACAAGTAGTAATAGTTACGTACAGGCAAGTAGGCAGTTAACAAACAAACCTCCAAAGCGTGCATGGTTAAAACATGGTTAAAATAGCATGAGAGTAGTTACATGATGTACCACTGAAATTTCCAATCGCTATAAGAATCAAGCTTGATTCGATATTGAATAGTACACCCACATAACACATATTAGTGTTTTTTCTTTATTTGTTTCTTTTTGTTTTTTAACTTTATTTCACTTATTTTTACAAGGTTTTAGCAAAAAAACTATAACAAAAACACTTAGAGCAAAAGAAAAAATGGCGCTTTTAAAAATTTACTCGATCTCAAACTGTTTCTGACAGAGTTACCCAAAAGCATACGCATGTATTGTGATAGAAATGTCTTGGTCATTAATTCCAGATACATATTCTTTTAGTCACAGTGCAATTTTTGTTTCAATTTTTACTCTTTCAAATAAATTTGGAATCCAGCAGGAAACTGTCATTATTTGCAAATTATTTAACAATATTATTTGTATTTTGTTATCGATTAAAGTAAAGCATTTCCTTACTTTAGAAGCAAGGCATGAAAGTACAATGCGTCAAGCGCGTGCAATTTTTGACATATCAAGTGAGTGTGTTGAGACTATCTAGTGAATTTAAAAAAAGCTAATTGCTTGTGCTGTACTGGCTACAAATTGAACATTACATATCTAATGTTATAAAACTAACGTTAAGATTATTAAAGTATAATATGTAATGTACTCAGGTTTTTCAGCGATAAAATGATCTACTGTAATCGCTTTCTATTGCTTCCAGCTACCAATTTGTTGCCAGTAGACTCTCCTTTGCCTTCTCACGGGTAATGTTGTACCATGAAGCAGGAATATCGGGCATTTTTGTGCTTTTATAATGATTGACAAGTTCGTTTTTGTAGTTCGCCATGAACCAGCACCAGTATGGAGAAAAATTCACCGAAGAGCACGAGTCAATCTTCCAGTCTTTGAAGTATTTATTGTAATCTGTGTAGTTATGAAATACTTCAACACTGTCTTGTGGTGGGATACAGCCGGCGGCTTTCTGGCACAGGTAATTGCAACGGAACCTGTGGCGGTTGGATATGGCAAATTCACAATTCACAACAATCAGTTCTTTTGTTGTCCTAAAACGCCAACCACTTGTACCAATAGGGCGATGTTCGACACACCTGTGAGAAGAGCCTTTCTCGTGGTTGGCCGTGCTGTCCGCGCATGGTTCATCACAAAACGGACATTGTGCAGTGCAACCCCAACATTTTTCGTGTATTTTAGCAGACAACAATTCGATGTCGACTTTACTAGAAACCAGTTCCGTCTCAAGGGATATTTGAATTCGATCAAAGCCCTCTTCTAGAAGAAGGGGCAGTTTTGTAACACTTGACATAATCATTTTTCCTATTTGATCCGGAACTTTGAATTCAAGTGATATCTTGTACTCAACGCCAACATAGCTGCACAGATTATTTATCCATTCTGCAAAAGAATTCTCAGGGTTAACGAATGCCAGTGTTTTTTCAACGGAGTTTCTAACGAAATAAACAAGCCGCCGCACTGTTTGAATCATTTCCGTTTCATATTTTGTGTTTGAATCCTTGTCTGTGGTGCAAAACCATTCTGCTTCAATTTGTGTTTGGATCCAACATTTGGCAAAAGAGGATGGGTTCGCTATGTAATCAACAAATTTTTCGAAGTTTGACGAATCAGTCAGTTCGCTTAGCATTGATACAATGATGTGCTTCTTATTTGTAAGTTGACCAAGCATATGGCTTTCTATGGTATCTGGCAGTAAAGAAAGACATTTTTGCGTTATCTCTTGCTCGATGATTTCGCAAAGTACGGCTGCGGCCTGCACCTCTAGTGTACTGTTCTTATAGCTGTGCATAAAAAATGTGAAAAACATTTTCTTCATACCCTCTATTTTGGCGCCAATGCTGTTCTTAGCTTCAAACTCATTGTGCTTTAGAAGAAAAACCGGATATGCATAACGGCACACATGAATAGCTAATCGTACCACGAACCCTGTCTTTATATCTAGTACAGAGTTCTTGTTGTCATTATATGTTTTTATGCCTGAGATAACCAATTCAACTAGCGCTTTTGCTGAATCTTCCTCATATCTTTTGTCATGAAAAGATATGTATTTGAGTTGTTCTTGTACAGTACTTAGTATGTCGTCTGTCACACCCATAATTGTTTGCAAAGAGCTAGATGTTATCTGGTTGTATATTTGACGTCCCCATCGTTGCAGCACCCAACCTTTCGTAGAATAGTCATTCCCTGTTATGTCCTCTAGTTTGAACGATCCAACAAGACTTCGATTTCTTTCACCAGCATAGGCGTCAATCGGAATTGTGTTTAGATTTGTTGATATTATGGAGTTAAACTTGTGGTGAAATGACGCG
Organism: Protula sp. h YS-2021; assembly: GCA_949752745.1. NCBI lineage: Eukaryota > Metazoa > Annelida > Polychaeta > Sabellida > Serpulidae > Protula > Protula sp. h YS-2021. The sequence goes on from OX457029.1 coordinate 2,935,047, forward strand.
CTAAGAATGCTTTCTAATGAAAGTCCTATATTGACTGATTCTTTCTGACCTTTTGGCAGACCTTCACTCCATTTTGACCATTTTGCATCAAATTGGGCTTGCAATTGTTCTTCATTATATGTATTTTTCTTCAGCTCTTCAGCTAACAAAGAGGCCTCTTTCGTTATTCGTGATTCTATTTCAACCTTTTCACCATCATTTATCAGCTTTAGCTGTTGCACATCCCTAATATACCTCATTTTTTTCTTCGCGTTTCTTATAGTTTTATCTGAAAACTCTTTCAGTTCTGTCAGCTTACTATTTTTCCACTGAATGGTTATATCTTTTAATTCCCCTTCATCAAAACATTTGGTTAGATCTTCCTGTGCAGTAGTTACATAACCTGCAACTTTGATGTCAAATTTACCTGTAAAGACATCGAACTCCTTTAGTAAATCACCAGTCGTTTTACAGGACGAAAATGTGATTTCAGCACTGTTATTTTCTTCTTTGTTTTCAGTGCCTGGAGTGAAGCTGACAGGAGACATAATTTTGTCTGCAAGAGGCTTCTTTATTTCTTGAAGCTGGTGAGTTATGTATTCGTACGCTTTAATTTCCAAGGTATTTCGAAAACTAAAAACAAAATCTTCCTCTAGTATAGCGTCCCATAGGCTATTGAGATGCAATATCGTCTCTGAGAGCTTCTTGAAAACAATCGTTGACTTTGTCACAGCAATGAGGTGTTCCCTTATTTGACTCACACCTTTTGTGTACCCATGATTCACTGGCGCCATCGGAGGATCCCCACACCACAGATCCGATAAATACTTCACATCGTCTTTGCTATGGTAATCTAATATTTCCCGAAAACTGCTGATATTTCCACACTTTAGCTGTTCCGCTGCCTGCAAGATACATGTATCCAAGTCGTCTTCAAACTTGGCTTGATCATGTTTTAGTTTGTCTTCTGCTGTTAATGACGGAACATTGTTGTGTATGAATAAGCATTTTTGCTTCGTATCCAGTTTGGAGTTGACCATCTTCATTTTCAAAAAAGCGTACATAGCAATTTGAAGCGTGTCTCTCATTTGCATCGTATTTTCTCCCTTGATGTTTATGATAGTGAGATCTGCGAGGCCCAACGTAAGTGTTGCCAGCTCATTATCATGATCTCTGTTGAGAAAGCTCAATTCGGGTCCTTGCAATCCTTCGGAATCGATAACCAGCGCATACTTGCATTTACCTACGCCATGGCGATATTCTAGTATTGGTAGTAATTGTGTATAAACTCCCTTAGTGCATTGCCCTGCGCTAACAGCAAATTCTGCACCAAAGAGTGTGTTCAGTAATGTCGATTTTCCAGAGCTTTGTTGCCCAAGTATCGATATCACAAACAATTTTTCATCACCGATTTCTTCTTTAAGGTAGCGAAGTACAGTTTTAACCCATTCTGTTGGTATACTAGCTACATCACCATCCAAAATTTCAAACGTGTGTCCTTTTTTTATCAGTTTGGCTACAGCCCTTGGTATAATTTCTATAGCTTCGAGTACCTCTTTATCAATGCTCTCGCCATTGCACTTTACACTTTCATACATCTGTCCTATTTCTCTGAACATATGTTCAAGGCCAATATTTTTATTTCTCATGTCTTCGTCGCATGTCTGTATTTTGGTTATTTTTTCCTTTATCATTCCTTCGGAGCATTTTTTGTCATCCTTTGCTGCTCTATAATCGTCCCAGGCCTTGTGGCATTGTGTCCTCAATTCTGGTAAAAGTTTCCTTGACCTTGAATCAAGCTTCAGCTGTACCCATTTCAGAAAAATGTCCACCACACATTCACTATCAGACCATTGTCCAATTATTTTAACAAACTGCCCAACATGATTGAGTGCTATAGGTAGCTCAGCAAACTGAAGTTTTCGGTGCTGATCCGTTTCTTCTTTGATTCTTCCTTTCTGGGTAATTGTGCCTTCTTCACCCTTTTGACTTAGGAAGCGACGCTCTTGCTTTTGCAGCTGGCAAATTTTTTCCCATGTTTTACTTTGCAATGGTAATAACTGCCCTCTCTTTTGTTGAAGGTTTTCGCCAATCGTCAAGAAGGATAAAGCGTCGTCAGCGAGTTTTCTAGCTTTGGCACATTCTGGAGTTTGCTCGTCTACAATAATTGAATTTTCAGTTGTGTATTTAGAAATGATTGATTCTAAACTGGCTTGATCCCTTTTCTTAAGTAAATCTATAAGTTTTTCTTTTAGTTTCTTAATCACGTCTATATTATTGTCACCTAACCAGGGGACACAAGTAGGGCGAGTTTTGTGATCCTTTTCCTGCTCTACTAAAAAAGTTCTAGCAGCCTCTTTGAACTTTCCCTTTCCTAATTCAGCGTTATTTAACAAGAGCACTATCATATCTTTACATTTTCTTCTGAGATCATTCAGAGTTGACTTGGTGCTCGGAATCGATATATCCTTGATGTCTACCATAACAATTGTAACTGCAGATATAGATGTCTGAAACATTGACATAACTTTGTGATCCGAGGCATCCCCTCGGAGGTTAAGGAACAATGTTACTTTCTCAAATGAAGCACTATCCTTGGACGGCATAAACCAAGCACATTCAACATAGCCTTCTATTTCTCTTGAAGAAGACGAGTTCTTGCTCTCTCGGGTATAAAAAACATTGTGCTTTTGAGAAATCAACCTATTTAGGACATCTGATTTTGATTTAGAATGCCTCCCAATACGAACCATAGATACGACTTGTGAGGGAAGCTCAACACAGGACTCCTCGTGAATGGATCCATTTATGTCGCACCATTCGATGACAATAGGTCGTAATGCCCACAGATTGATCCAAATCGTGTTCCCCATTTGAAAATTCAACAGAAAAGGAAAAGCCGCTTTCATTGTGAACATCTTTTGTGCAACAATCTGTCTCAGTTTTAAATTGCAGCATGAATAAATAGCTAAAAATACATCTGACGGGTGCAAAATAAATTCTCTCTTGCTTTCTGTGTCAAACATTTCATCCAGCTCTAAGTCCAAATCAGCATCAGCAGAATTCGGCTTAGAAAGATCTGTTGATCTAGCCACAGTCGTGTCAAACCTGACATCTGAATCAAGTCTAACAATGCCTCTTAGTATTTTCCATGGAATCAGATGATTTTCAGTCAGAGTTGCATCTGGAGCACTTTCAAGGCAAATAACATTAGCAGAATCTATTTTCATTGGAAAATATTTGCTTAAGCCTAACTCTGCAAGCACATTTGCAAGCCTAGTATCAGCAGTAAGTCCTGCTTCCAAACTTATGTCATCTCTCCTGGTATAAATTTCTTTCATGAGCATCTTAAGACGGTCGTTTAGCGGTGCACTACTTGGGTCTTTGCCTTCCATTAAGATGAAAAGCTTAGCTTCTAAATTAGACCAGGACTCTTTGCTCTTGATTGCATGAGAAATACAATTATCAACCTTTGGACTCAAATTTGGTATTAGAGATTTCAATCTACTTAGAGTTGCAAGTCGCTTCTCATCGTTGTAGTCCGTCGTGTTTTGCAAAACTGACCTTAATAAGAAAGCTTGAGTACAAATTTCAACGGATGCTTTGCTTAATTGTTCCAAGTCCAATTTGCCTTTTTCTAACTGGTCGCAGAGTAATCTTAAGTCGTGAAGAGTCAAAACTCTGGCAAAGTTTCTTGTTTCACATTGATAGCTTGTTTTTAAAAGGCATGCTTCAAATAAAACTAATTGACGCCAATCAGTCTGCGGATTGAGATAATCTTCCAATGCAGCAATGAGTGTTTGCACATGTGTTGTAGCAGAGATGACTGCTCCAGTTTCATCTTTTTCAAGTTTGGGTATCACAACTATATCCACAGTTCGTACAAAGTCAGTTATGCTCCGTACAGGTTGCTGGGGCTTCCACTCAGAGACACTATCTGAAGCATCAACAATTTCATTTGGTTTCCCATACCACTTGATGATTTCTGCCTTATGAACATAATCAGTACTGACATCCGCAAACAGATGTTTGATTTTCTGTTTTGCCATGGCTAGAACTTCCACACTCAGTTCCTTTTCTAATTTAATTATGCTATTGATAAATTCAGGTATTCGGATGTCTGAAGATACCACATGTGGCCAAATGTGATCATGTGAAGGATTAATTTTACTTTCGTCTACTTTTGCCTGGAGTTCCTGAAGGTAGCTGATACACTTATCTCTTAAACTATCCTTTTGCGCTATATCAGTCATGATTTTGTCTATGCACTCAATAATTTCCTTCTTTGCATAATACATTTGGTCAGCATGACCTGCATTATCAACCGGAGATTTTGTTATTGAATGCCAAACATCTCTGAAATATCCCTGCAATTGTTGCAATTTGGAGAAATCCTCTGAATGATTGTGTAGGAGTTTCCATATTTCGGTGAATTCCTTTCTGGTCCCTCTGTTTATCAAGGCCCATGTGTCATTGAATGAAGCTAACCCCATACTCCATACTGCTACACTTGCATCTTCAGAGGGGCCACCAGTAGTGGCGGTAGAGAGTGATATCTTGGAAAACTTTTCATGCTTGTGAGTGCCCTCGAAACTTCCACCTCCTGTTTTGGACTCTTCGCTGTATCTGAAATCACCACCTGCGGTTAGTGATGAAAGACCAAGAGATGAATACCAGCTTAATGCATCAGACATAGTTTGTGTTGTGGAGGACGTATCAATAGTTTCGTCATCTTCATAAGTAGCCTGAAAGTCATAAATACCTCCAAAATGCAACAAACCGGAGTTTATGTGTGAACCAAATTTGTCTAAAAACTCCTTGCATTTCTTGGTTATGGAGTCCTCACATGCTCGCATGCTTATCATTTCGTCAATCTCGCAAATGTCACTCAGTGCATCAGCACTGAATCTGAGATCTCCAACTGTGAATTCACAAGTGGCTCTAGGCATATATAGAGACAACGTTCGAGACATGAATGTTTTTGTTTTTGAATGTTTATTCAATTCAGTACAAGTTTCTTCTTTTGATTTACACAAACCACCCTCTATACTTCCAATGAAATAGTTTGCATGAGCATCTACGGCTAGGCTTCTTCCTAGCGTCTTCATTGCCTTTTTGTATGCTTCATGCTGAGCTCGTGATGTTGTTTCTGTTGTATATCTCTCAGTTTTCTCGGCAGGTCTCATGAACTTTACGTCTGGGCAGCTAATCACCTTTCGTCGAGTTTCCGTTTCATCTTGAACTGATCCGGACAGATAGACACCTCTAAGGGCCAGGCCTGCTGATGCGCCTTCAATGACTTCTTTTTCGCTTAGATTTTTGTGTCCATCTGAGAGTCGACCCATGCCTGCAAACTCGGATTTGAGAGTAGCCGTTAGTTCATCAAGAGTCAGATTTTTGTGGGTACTAATCCAGTCTGATTCTTTAATATTTAAGGAAGCTAGGAGCTTTGTCTCTAATTCTTTCACACTTTCATCGGCACGCGACTTATTTTCATGTTGCTTCTTCTCGAGTTCCCTCAAAATTGTCTCAATAGCTGTTGTTTTCTCCTTGAACTTGGCCACTTGATCCTTTTCCCAGTCACCTTTGCGTTGGATATCTTCGTTTTCTATAATCTTTAGCAGGTTTTGTAAAGCAACTTTTTCATGGTTTTCTCGCACTCCCTTGTACAATGTGTCAAAATCAGGTCCACGTAAATTGAAAAGTTGTGGACGTGTTTCCACCTTCATGTTATTGAAATGGATACCCCAATAAGCAACATCTAAACCTACCTTTTCCAATTCATTTTTCAGGGCTTCATTTATCATCTCTCCAGTACCTGTCGCTTTGACCTTGCATTGGACATCCGTATTGCTGTTATCGGTGTCTGCCATTTTTCATCTTGAACTATTGTCATTCGCACATCTGGACGAACCTAAATAAAAATAACATATGCTAGGAAATACTTCTTGATCCGTAAACATCATGCGTGTCAAAATTAGACCAAGAATTTGTGAAATGATGAACCAAAACACATCTAAAATTAAATGTCTGTCCAGACTTTTGGAAAATATATTTGATTTACAAATATTTTTGAATTCTTTATAATAGTAGTTCTTTATAAGGATATATTTAGGATTTTTACGGCTCAAAAACAGTCTCTTAAATTAAACTTCACTTTATTTAAGACACTGTTATGTGACATGTTATGTGACATCAGAGGGCTTATTTTATCAAGGCTTTCTGAAAATGACTTTCAGAGAAATATTTAAATATTTAAATATTTAAAAATGCATGTACCATTTGTCATTCTTAACCACTATTTAATTAAAGATATTAAAGACTTCCGAAAATCAATATGTGTAATATATCAAGTACGACAACCATATTGTGATCCTTGATTACATTACAATAGTAGAAAGATATATGAATTTCCTTGTGGCGAAATATGTATTTAATGATTTATAGCCTCAAGATATCACATTAAGTAGTATTGCTGATTTAAGTGGGACCTTTGATTTGCAGGAAAATGCACTAAAATTTCTGGAGAAAATATGCTCTATTTTTACTCAGTTTTACTTAATGGCATTTAATACATTAAACACATGCTCAATGTAATGAAGCTCGTGATAACCGCGAAAGTGCAGATTGCAGAAACACCTACATTTATTCCTACCTAAAAGGTACGTTTTTGTTATTTTTAATTTCCGTTCAATTGATTTCCATCAAATACATCCTAGGCGTGCACTAAACAAGACAATAGGCAGTTGCCATTAGACAACAGATTTTGATGTCTTGATTCCCAACCAGTGAAAGAAACTGATTGAAAAGGTTAAGAGATCTAGTCTGGATATGTTTACACTGTAGTACGACTATTTCTCATCACACTTTAGAAATTTAAAAATTCTGCCGTTTTGACAATCTTTGTACATCTACAGTATACTATAATTTTTGACGCACAATAAACACTGTCTGAGATCTCAATGCCTGTCAAATTCTTCTAAATATACCGAAGGACAAAAGAAGGGTTGCATATAAAAACCAAAATACCTCCAAAACTAATGAATATTTATTTTAATGTTTTTAGCATCAGATTGTAATCCCAAGTTGCAACCATCGTTATTTATTCATACGGGTGTGCTTATTTATTAGGGACTTGTAGGCATTCACACACGGCACCATATTAATCCACATAAGTCAGTACCGGCCGGATGTTGAAAAATTATGAAATTCGACATATGTAAAAGAAGTAAATTGATGAAAACAACAGAGATCTAAGATGCCGCGAATACCGCAAAACTCTCTCGACCAGGCCTACTGGCATGCTTGAATCTGGTGCCTCTGCTCAGTTCGTTGTCAGACGTTTCGGGTGCAGTAAAAGAGCAGAAGAAAAACTCCGAAGACGGTATTGTGACACTTGATCAACCAAAGACCGACCACGTAGTGGCAGACCGCGTGTGACCACACCTAACCAGGATCGCCGGATCCACATGATCCAAGAGCAACGGTGATCCCTGGACGGATGAATAACCGCATAAGCTCGAAAACCATTCTACGGCGCCTATGCGAACATGGGATCCGCGCTCGTTGGATCCACATCGCAGTGGTGCTAAATCGCGAGAGACGGTAAAATCGGGTGCGCTGGGCCAACAACAACAATCATGCAGCATGGAGACATACAGGCGACCCGGCGAACGCATAAAACAAGGTAACCGGCACGGTAATGGCTCAGTCATGGTTTGGGGCGCAATATGCTTTTGATGGAGGTCCCAACTGCTCATTATTGATGGCAATTGGAACGCAAACTGTTATATGGATACTGTTTTGAGCAACCAAGTAGTCCCGTTTGTGCAGCAGCGTCAGGATAACATTTTTATCCAAGACAATGCCCGCCCACACATTGTTCGGGTGTGTAGAGATTATTTAGCGGCTAATAATGTTGATGTACTCCCGTGGTCGGCATATAGTCTGGATATGAATCCCATAGAAGATCTATGGGATCATCTGGATCGCCAAGCTCGAGTCTTTAACCACCACCTCAAAATCTCCCGGAATTGAGACAAGCATTGATTGAGGAGTGGCACAGATATCCTCAACATTAACAGGTTGATAACTTCAATGTATAGTCGAATTTAGGCTATACTGAGTCCATACGGATACCACGCACGGTAGAAGTGGTTGTTATAAACATTATAAGTCGTAGAAAACTCAAAACGGCATTTAGACTGACCCTGACGCTTTGACCTTTCACTAAAATTTCTTCAGAAGTTCCATTTTTTCGATTATATTGTGGCACTATCTGAGAGGTATCTTTGGTATAAAGTGGAAGCCAGTTGAGCAATTAAGTGAGTAACAATAAATTTTTTTACTATGTGCGAACTTGTCCTTCAGTATAATTAAATTATTATAATACAGGCTCTTGTATTCCATCTTACACGTGGTTGCATATTAAAAGTCAGTTTGACTTCTAGATTTTGTCTTTGTAATGGTCAAATAAAAATGCTTGTACATTACAGCCTACTTGTTAAAGGTTAATATTCCACTAGCTATCAACAAGAATCCCAATCGCACAATATTCCACACTATATATATGGAACCTTTGGGAAATATAAAAGATTAAGTAAGTGATTGTCACAAATGAAATGGAGATGAGTAAACTGAATGGGCAAATCACTTGAAATTATACCTCCTGCAAAAGTACACATATTTTGTCAAGAATCCAATTTTAGTTTCAAATTATAATACCAAAATTAATGTAAAATTAAATGTAAAATAACTCTTAGATACCTCATTGATTTAAAAAATCTTCTATCGTTGTATTGAAACCCATAAAGAAATTAATGTTTAGGTAAGATTTTGAATAAATTTACATTATTTATCTATGTATAGGTAAATTCACTTCCCTGCATTATTATTAAACACATAAATCGACCAATCTCCACAAACACTTTAAAACATCAAATCCAACCGCCTTTAAAAATTAAACTTGAATTGCTTATCGAATAATTGCAACTTAAATAAACTGAATAATCGTATAAGCAAAACATCGCCTTGGTGCATAAGTATAAAGATCTTATAAAATACTACAAAAGATATTTGAATTCAGTTCAACATCCGGGGCAAATGAAGTTTATTTATGAAAACGTAAGTTTCAATAGTGATTGTCAAGTTTGTTTAGACGTTAACGTAGCTGCACTTTACCGGTTTTGTTTGTAACTGCAACACAAAATACGTAAGTATAAAGATCTTATAAAATACTACAAAAGATATTTGAATTCAGTTCAACATCCGGGGCAAATGAAGTCTGTTTATTTATGAAAACGTAGGTTTCAATAGTGATTGTCAAGTTTGTTTACAACGTTAACGTAGCTGCACTTTACCGGTTTTGTTTGTAACTGCAACACAAAAATAAGCAACACAGCTTTTCTTTAGTTCTCTGGCTTAAAATCTTTTGCTAGTGCTCTGCTTAATGAATATGGTAAATTTTTGTGACATCTTGTAAGTGACAGGATTCGCAAGTGAACATTCCTTGTGACTAAATGACACGACAGGTACTCTCCGTTAAACCTATTTTGTCAAGGTGACAACAGATGAAACGAGGTGAGGCAAAACGAGGCAACGTTGTCTAAGTGAACATTCCTTGTGACTAAATGACACGACAGATAATCTCCGTTAAACCAATTTTTTCAAGGTGACAACAGATGAGATGATGTGAGGCAAAACGAGGCGACGTTGTCTAAAACACTCTTGCTAAGGCATTCAAAGACATTAGTCTTAATTTCAGGTGACCCAAAACACATGCAAACGAAAAGTAAACCAATTCAAACTCATAATTTACAGAGAAGTTTATATATTCGAACAGTAAAATTTGGAATTTGGCATTTGGCTTTTCAAAGCTGAACTGATACCCCTCTTACGCATGCACAGGATTTCATATCGCTGGCTCACAGTCAACAAATACAATAGGAGTCTAGGATAAAGTCCACATGGACTTAAAAAGCCCGAATAAAATCGTCGGCCAAAATAAGCCTGGAAAAAAGCACCCTAGCTCAAAATCTATCAAGATAAAAAAACCACACAAATATTTTAGTCATATCATTCTGGCTTCAGTTTCATTTAATACTCAGACAGACCAAATGGGCATTTAATTGATTGGTAAGTGGTTAATTGCATCTTTTCCCGAAATAAAGATTGAATGGTCGAAGTAATATAATAAAAATTATTGCTATTATTATTATAAGGGCACAAATAATAGAAATAATAACAAGAATTATTATTATTCTCATTGTTATAATAATAATTACAATTTTTATTATTATTACTATAATTCTTATTATTATTACTATGATTCTTTGTATTATTATTATTATTATTATTATTATTTTTAAAAGAATGAACTGTAGAATATGCATATACTCTTTGCGCCACTTACAGGAAAATTGATCGACAGGTTACTGAATATAACTCCAGCATTTCACTGAGCAAATATCATATCGCAAAAAGCTACGTGGTAGATACAGTAGATTTTAGCATTCATATCAAGTATGTGATTTGGGGTACCGGATCTGAAAATTTTGGATCTTAAATAGTCTGCAGTGTCAGGATTCGACCATTGATCTCAGCCAACACATCACACATACGTAGAGACTCGTTTTTCAGTTGTTACATACGTTGGAAAATCAGTGTGTCTAAGATCTTTCTAACGCTTTGTATCATACAGTTCCCCACATTGGCTGGTCACAGGAAGCATCGTACAAATAATCTCGAACACACAACTGTTAGACATAAGAGATTGTCGAACACGACCATTGTCTGTTAAGTGCAAAGTTTCTTGGAGTTCACACTCAGTTCCAACAAATGTCTCTCGATCAGATCTCAATAATGAAATGGGATCTCTCACAGCCTTCAGAAGCCTCAAGACAGTAATGAATAAGTCAGATGTCAGTGATATGAACCGCTGTTAATGAAAGACAAATAAAACAACACACTAACTTTTTAATTCCTTTCTTTTGTCTTTAACAATGAATGATCAACAATAAGCAACCCATAAAACGTAAAAGCATGACTAGACTGCGTGCGATTATAAGATAAATCTGCCATTTTCAGTTTGCGAATGTGATTTGATTCTCCTACATGTAAAACTACCGTAAATAAATCTCAACACTCATACTCTCCAAAACCAGGCGTTCTGACTTAATGCCAAGCTTCACCTTTAGGTCCGTAAAAGCTATTAAATTTTATAATCACAGAACATTTAAAGCTTTCTTGATGCTTTAATAGGTTTGCTGATAAATATATTTTATTATCGAGCCCCCCCTTCACAAAAAAAAATTCATAGAATTAAGAATTGAGAATCAACATAAATTTATTCTGTATACATAAACTATTGCACATTAAATTCAGCAAAATATCTAATGGTATTTTAAAAATAACGTTAAATATATCATGTGTTTGTGATGTTATTGTGAATAACGTTACATGTATCAAGAAAACTATCGAAACCCACGGTGGATTCTTGTTGCCAAAAAACATGTAATGGATTCTGGTCATCTGCTGTCTGGTTTGTTTGAGATATCAAATATTCCAGCAGCTTAAATGTGAAAGATTTGTCAAAAGGACTTTAATGGTTTTATGAAATAAAGCTACGAAAGAACATACCTAAATCAAACCATAGATTGTTTAAATTAATAAGCTGCCTCTACAACATAAAGCCTCAGTAAAGGACATGATTAGCATCCCAAGCAAAGACATTCGCACATGTGTCCTCATGCGAAAGACGATCTTCATGGACAGAGAAGAAAACATTAAAATGTCAACTGAGCTCACTGATGGATTTTTCGTTTTGAAGTTTGATGGTGATACCAATAACAAGAGCGTCCATATGAACAATAATGTGCCTGGAAAGCTAAACACTTGTAAGTCAGTCGTTGTGAATATTTACTCTTACCTATCCCTCTCATTTAACATTTCAAATAGACTTACTTATGTTTTTTCCGGATCGGGAAGGTGGGCACCTGTTATCTTGACCGTTGCAAAATTGTATTATTCTACGTCCCTGTAACCCCTATCTAGGAGGTGGGCTCCACAGACACGATTTACTGTACGTCTCTTTATCTGGTCCTGGAAGTTGGTCAATGCAAACAAATTTTATGCTTTGCCATTTATTCAAATCTGGAAGGTGGTCGTTATACAGTATGCGTCTAGTTAACCCGATATATAGCATGCGTCTACCTAACCAGATCTTGAAGGTGGTCACTGCAAACAGGTTTTGCAGTGCGCCTTTTACCCAGATCTGGGGGGGGGGGCGGTTATCACGCACAGATTTAACTATGTCTTTTCGTCCAGATATGGAAGCTGCCCCTTACCGATCTACAGTACAACTATCTCATCTGGACTTTGGAAAGTGGTGAGTTGTCTTAGTCTACATTTTATTTTACTTGAATCTGGAACGTGGTCATTAAATATGTTTAACTGTACTTTTTCACTGGGTCTGAAAGGTGTTCGGTACAAATAAGTTTACTGTAATCATTTCTGCCCATATATGTGGTGGACACCCTTACAGACTGGTTTGAATGTACCTCTTTTCTGTCCGAAACTTGAAGGAGGCCGTTGCAGGCGTGTTTTACAGCATGTCTTTTTATTCGGACGCGGTAGCTGGTGACTACAGGTGGGTCTTACTGCATGTATTTTAGCCAATCTGAAAGCGGTGACTACAGGACCGTTGAACTGTACGTCCTTTTATCCGTACATAGGTGTCCGTCAGAGACATGTTTTATTTTCCGCCTTTTTATCCTGACTTTGAAGGTGGGAGTTACAGATGTGTTTTACTACCGCCTTTCTACCCCACACTACGCATTTATATCCCAGTCTGGAATGTGCAAATAGTTTTACTCTATAACGTTTTATCCGAACCTGGAAAGTGGTCGTTACAAACAAAAAAAGGCGGTCGTGGCAGACAGGTTTTACTTTTTAAAGGTCTGGAATGTGGTCAGTACACACATATACGTCTTTTTTCCGGACCTGGAAAGTAGTCGTTACAGATAGGCTTTACTGTTTCGCATTATTTTTAAGAGAAGACTAACTAGAAACTATTCATACGAAATTTAAAATTTTGTGGAGAAGAGGCATGATGAAATGCGGTCACCAAAGTATTTACAGAATGCCACCAATTGGGCATTTTGCAGCGTAGCCAAAAAACGAAAATTTAGTCAGGGAGAATGCAAGCGGAGATTATAATTATGCGGAGAAGCATTTAAAAAATTACTTGTAAGAGATTATAAAATGCCGCCATTTGGTCACATTTTTGCGAATCGACAAAAAAGTATATTTTCAATGGAAGAGAATCTAGGGAACATTTGAAAAAATGAAAGCATTTTACGAAGAATGCGAAAAGCAATGTGCTGTGTAGAAGTTTACACAGGTACATAAGTACATAAAGAGACGCGTGCACTGATGAAACACTGATGAACCTAAGAATCATGAACTGTAGCGAATCCATGCTGATGATATCTATTTCCAAACAACACAATTCAGTGTAAAAGTTTTTGTTGTTCCTGCCCCTCCCCCCCCACCCCTCCCAGAAAGTTTTCCGTCAATTGCCATTTTTGTCAAAAATGTCTCGTTGAATGCCTCATTCAACTTAAAACTATCAGGGGATGAGGATTATATCGGTAATGTCCAGGGTAATGTCAAGGGTTCCAATCGTACTTTCTCGGAGTTTTAAATTTCGTTTCCTTTCGCAAAATACAGGAAAAATCCCCTCCCCCAAGTACCTGTAGTAAACGAAGCGGAAGTTTTTAACCTAATCCCAACCAAGGATAGGTGTATTGATTTAATTGCGACTTTTTTAAGATGCAAATTTAAAATGCAAATGTATACAATAACATTAAAATATTAAGAAAAAGCAAATTATTTCTTCACAACTTCACAAAAATCTTCACAAAAAATACCCTAATTGAGACACCATTTGTGTTTTGCTTCGTTTCTATTCGCAAAGTTCCTTCAAAAAGCATGTATTATATGCTTAATATTTGTTGTATGAGTCCACTCCAAGTGACATCAATGCTTAGAAAAGTACGTCTGTAACCTCAACTTACATATATCCACATCTGTCATTTGGCATGTCTGAAAGGTTCTTAAGACGTCACTCGCTGCAACGTGAATTCGTCGAAATTTATTTTTGCCGCAATTATGACTCAAGAAAAACAAAACAAGACACAAAAGGCGAAAAACGTTACAATGACGTCAGAAAAAGACTAAAAATTTGACGTCACTTGCCGTTTCCAAACTGGATCAGTAGCGACAAACTAAAACCAACGTTGTCATAACGTCGTTGCAAAATCGTAAAAATCAGATAGCTTAAGCAATATACTTGTCTAATTCATCACTTATTTTTCCATTTGAAAAAGTTGTTGGAAGGTAACTTGGTTCATAAAACGCAAAGATAACAGGCTGTCAAAAATCCTACCAAACAGCGTTTTCAAAGCGTCTGACCAGCTAAATTTATGATGCGAAAAGCATCGACACTTGTACATAAACTAGCTTAAAAGAACCAAACAGCAACCAACAGAATTGGAACCAATCTACGTTAAAATTGTCTATCTGGCCGTCCATATTTCTGCTGGGTTGTAATTCCCCTGTGTACATGACATATCTCAAAACATCGACTTTAAACAAACAGCCAAAAAGTATTGGTGTTACTGCCTTCAGAAATATGCTGCCCTATCTTTCACGTTCAACACATGACACATTTTGTTATCTTTTAATAATGGTGAAAAGTTAAGTGACTATGGATAAATATCTAAAAAAGTACAAGATTTTTCACAGACGGCAGCATTCTCTTGGATATTTACACATTTACGTTAAGTCTCTTTGTATCGATGCTTTAAGCTATGGCTTGTAAAAGCAAAATAAATGAGTATTTGAGATTCAGCATCATTTTGAAACCTTAAAAACTCAGATTGGATAATATTAAATAATCCATGCTGATATCATCTTAGTGTAACGCATCCGAAATAAAGCATTACAATTATGCTTTCTCATCATAATAATGCGTTCTTCAAGGGCATCATACAAAGAAAAACGAGAAGCTTCAAGTCGATTTAAGCATTGCATTTTTTCAAATATCATAAGAATAAAAGACACACGCAGAGACCCAACAGTATTTTAGAACTTCTTTTACTGCTCGAATATAGCACGTCTATCTCGAATTCTCAATTTTTCAGCCCTGGTATTAAATATTTGAGGAAAAGGAAGTAAAACAACTTAACAAAAAATATTTGATTCCACGTTAATAAAAATGAAAGTGAAGACAAAATATATGTAAGAAATATTGAAAAAATACTGATATCAGCCTAGAATAATGAACTTTCGGGGAACTCGTCCGACTATTCTTTCTTGTAGTTTACTGCCTCCCACCACGCCTACTCTATTTTCGGTCCATTAAATTTCTTAGTCAACTGCTATGTTTAAAAACTACTACTGGCGGTGTAAAGATTTGCCACCAAAAGTAAATATATCAATAATGACATGATCAACTTGGCTTTGAAAGGAGTCAAAGCTCAGATCTAGTCTGACGAATGACGAAATGCGCATAATAGTACTATTTGCCAACACAGTTTCAATATTTAAAGGCAAAGCTATTTTATAGTCGCAACAGTCGTCTGTGATCTAGGCCTTTTTTGTATATCTTATAAGCCTCAATAGGTATCATATTTAAAAATGTCATAATCAAATGTCTGCTGTGATCGTAACAGCTACCTTAATATTTGCCTTTTCAAGGCTTGATGTAATTTATATGCTATTCTTTTACTATATTTTACTATATAACTTATGAAATTATAGCTCACTATCCTATTGCAGTCGGAAATATTATAACATAAAGGAAAACATTAATCGTAACGGTTAAGTTTTAAACGTTACCTTTAAATAAACACGTCTCGTCTTAAATGTCTTACAATAAGTTTAATGTCCCATTGACGTTTTATTAAACCATTAAACATATTTATGGAAAAACCAAAAAAATAGTTTTTAAGGAAAAAAGAAGCAAATTTTCACCAATGCTGGGTCATCCAAATGTTAAAAAAGCTCCACCTCACCGGATACATTTTCTCCAAGAAAAATAATAAAAGACTGGTGGCCAGCTGGGTCAATTTTTTAATTGGGAAGAGAAACGATAATATCCGTCTAGTTGTGGTGTGGCGTTTGATCAGATAACAATCCTTTACAAATCTGTAACACCCGACATTAATTGAATCCTAAACTTCTTTATGTACGTCTACATATGTACCGAGGAACGGCATATGTGTTTGTTTGCTTAACTGCATTTCAGACAGGGAACGGCGTATAGGTTGAGAAATCGATATATTTGTCGAGCGAACGACAGTTTATGATGAGGAAAAGATATTTTTTGCATATTTTGCGGTAATTTGATAAGGACTGTATTAGGTCTATATTGTACATGTTACCTAAAAAAGGTTCAACACTTCATCTATCACCGGTGGCATAATGTAAATATTTGCTTTTCACTTATTTGCCTATCATTATTCAAGTTCTTGAAAAACCTTTGACAGCCACATCTCATTATTTTCAACTGGAACAAGCTGAAACGAATACGACAGCAAGCTACACATGCAGAAACTATACCCAGTGGACATTTGATGGCTCAGATCCGTTCTTCCGATGTAATTCTAAAGTCGCTTTACTTTTTCCACAACCAAGACATCATTTGAGATTAAAACATTGTTTGCAGGTTTCAAATATAAATTTTAAGGTCTCATTCTGAAATAATGTTATCCAAAATAAATTCTTGATATCAATAAAAAGAAATCGAATTTTTCAACACAAAATAGAAATTCTGCTCTCAAATAATTCATTTTTTCTGTCAAAATTAAACTTTTCATTTCTAAAATTCAATTATTTTTGATGTCAATAAATATTTTTATCTCTCTCGATATTGACGGATATCAAGAATTATTTTTGGAGATCAAAACTACCTTAAAAATCTCAGAATTGTAATGACATACAGTAAAAATTACTGTTGTTTTTGTATCAATATTTTCTAATAAATGAGTAAACGGCATTGTATAAAATGTTAAAACGCATTTATTTGCTATTTTTGATTATCAAGTCAGAGTCACAAAATGAAAAAAAAGAAACTACGTCGAAATTACGTCCCTGTCATCTCCCAGTTCTTACATAAAGCGGCCACGCAATTTCGCAACAACGTTGAACTGATGGATGCGACCGCCCAGATGATTACTGGATTGTGGCTACACTCTACACACAAGACATGAAGCGTTTTTTTAAACTGAGGTATTATACATCAAAGGAACTTTTACTAATACTTGCTTACCTGCCTGTCTTGAAAACATCAGTTCACGTTAGTTTGGCATCTTGATTCGTTCCATGGACTTTCATATGACTATGTGGCTTTCATGTGACGTGGTAAAATAGTTCACAAACTGAAAAAGTACAAAAATATTTCTTTAAATATTATTATGGTAGTTTTAAGAAAAAGCACTTAACTTGTTGGAGATCTGTTTTACAAGATTAATGTTTACTATCAGTTTCAAGAATAAGTAATAATAATAAATGTTGGAGCTTTCAAAAGAGTTTTGTTTATCAATAATTTTTTTGTCTAATGAAATTAGTGATAAATCCCTAAAAGGAACAAGCTCTTTACAGACGACAGCTTTTTTATGGACATTTACGCGTTTAAGGTCAGTTTTTTAATATTAATGGTTTTGACCATTATTTATAAGAATAAACAAGCCTCATCTTTATAACGTCGATCAATCACACAAAAATGGCTAAATATCTTCTTCAAACTCATAGAAAACAGATCGAAAAAATGGCAAACGACCTTACTGATCCAATGAACGTCTTTAGAGTATATTTATATACTGACATAAAGCAAGAAGAGACTAGAAACTGAACTAGGGAGTGGAAAGCATCACTTTTCATCAAAATCACTATGACTGTCAAATAACACTATTTCTTGTTAAATGGATATTAGTTTTACAGACTTTTTCGATAAATATTTTTTGTCTCATATTCGATGTCGGAGTGACTATTAAAAGATCTCACAATATCAAAATCTCTACACAATGTGTCACAATTAAATGTATCTCACAGTCCTTTTCCCAGGTCATATTTTGTGCATATATTTTTGCAAACCACATTAAACAAACATGGCAATTACTATCTTAACCGTGTAGATATACTAGTTATGTATCCTAATGCTATATTTGCTCTAACAGTTATACCCATATGTCTGCCCATCTTACTGCGGCTCTGGATGCAAGCGTGCTCCAGTTTCCCGCATCGAAAAAAGGATTAGTTTGCAGTTGTTGGTCAAAAACAAATTTTAGAAACAAACTTTAAAATTTGTATGTAAAGTTTAGATAAGCAAAAAATAGGATACGATAGGGCGCATGAGCTGCTTTAAGTTTAATTTTTGAGATGTTCTGATGTCTGAAATGTTCGTACTTAATGGATATAATAAACTGAATAGATTTATGCTTGTTCATAAAAAAGTCTTCCCCTTTTTCCCATACATTTGACATTAGACAGCTGGGGACAATTGCTCCCATGCTCCCTCCTATGCCTGGAGTTGTGGAGACCTTGGAAAAATATGAGTGACGTAAAAACGGACGGATAGAAGGATATAAATGCATTCTAACACATAATTAAACCTAAGGGCAGAAATTCCATATAAAGTGCAAGTCGAATATTAAAAGATAGATAATTCTAAGGTTGAACGCAGTTAATATGTTGGGAAAAAATGCTTTTGTTTTGTACGTCACATTATTTTCACAGAAGACTAAAGAATAAAATGTAAAGAATTCATATCAATGAATTTCTATGTAAAGCACAAGTCATTATCAAATTCACCTAGAAACCATATTTGAGAAGCTTTAAAATAATTCAATTAAATTTGTACGAGTGCATATAAGTACATTTTTTGCTTAAATGATATACTGCTGGAATATAATCGATAATACCTTACAAAAAACGGCTTTTCGAGAATCGACAGAACACAAGCCATGTTTTGTCCCACTTGAAGCATCTTACTACTGTATTTTAAGTTTTTTTTACAGAGATATCAGAGAAAGATAACCGGAAGAACATTTCCCAATCCCGAAGTGCAACATGTAGCTTGGATCCGATCTCAACACCGCTATTAAAGTAGTCCCAGAACTCCCTTGCGCCGATTATTACAAAAATCGTCAACTGTTCAATCAATGAGGGTATTTTTCCAAACAGTTTGAAGAAGGCGCTTGTTCGTCCGTACCTAAAAGACTCTAGATACTACCGATTATAAGAACTATCGTCCAGTGTCCAAGATACCACATTTGTCAAAAAAGAAACATTATCGAAAAAGCGGTAATAGTGCAGTTGAACAACCATATGTTGGCGGCAGACCAACTTGAGCCGTTGCAATGTGCCTACCGTCCAAATCACAGCACTGGGACGGCACGGGTGAGGATACAGAAAGAATTCTCCTCGATCTAGACAAAAGACGAGAGTTGGTCCTCATTTCACTGGACCTCTCCGCTGCCTTTGATACAAAAGATCATGACATTTTACTTGATAGACTCCGCAATGAATTTGGCGTAAGCGATACGCATGGTTTGCGAGTTATCGCGATGGCGGAACCCACGATGTCCCCATATGTGACACCATTTCGTAAGCCGCAACACTTGATTTTGGAGCCCCCAAGGCTTACTCATGGGGCGGAGGAAAACAAGTTATATACCAAACTAGAGGGACATATCATTAGAAAACATAAGCTTGACTACCATACTTATGCGGACGACACACAACTCCAAGTTTCCTTGATCCTACAAGATCAAAGCGACATCCATAGCGTTCTATAAAGGATAAAGGAGTGCACAATTGAAATAAAAAGTTGGATGACAAAGAACAGGCTTAAACTTAATGATTCTAAAACTGAAGTGATCATAATGACACCGTGCCGCTACCAGGACACAGGGAATATTCAAACCGTGCAAGCTGGCGAATCTGATGTTGTATCGCCAATAACGGCAAGGAATATAGGAGTAATATTCGACAACACCATGTCTCTACATTCACATGTTGGTGGTGTGGTGAAATCATGTTCTTTCCAAATCCGCAGTCTATCGTCAATCCGTAAGTTTATCACAAAAGAAGCATGAGAAACCCTTATCCATGCTTTTTTACGTCAAGATTGGATTTTTCAAACCCAGTTCTGTATGGATTACCGAAATATGAAATATCACGTTTGAGTCATATGTCAAGCTTCAAAGTATGATAGTATAACGCCCATTATCTATTGGCTTCATTGGTTACCAGTGGAATATAGAACAACTTACAAGTTATTGACACTCGTCTTCAAAGCCGTGCATGGACCATTGGACATGCAGTTCAATGAACTAACGAGAAGTCTTCGTTCATCGAACGATCCTTTTCGTCTCATCATACCTCGCTGTAAGACTAAAACCTTTGGAGAACGCGCTTTTTCCGTGGCCGCCCCGAAAGAATAGAATGCATTACCGTGTGATATCAGAAAAATAACGAACTATTAAATATATAAGAAAAACTCTAATCAATTACACGCATTTAACGTGTTGTAGTCTTTTTAACCATGGATTTTCTGTTATCATATCAAACTAATCGAATGTTTTTTTAGACTATTGTACCGTGTCATCGAATATTTATATAGATGCTGGCACCTAAAATACCCACGCGTTGTTATGTTATGTTATTTGGATGCGATCCAAACCATTAACCGATGATACTACCTACTCAGACAGAAAAGATAATAATACATTCTGTTAAAAATGAAAAATAACTCGCCAAAGGTAAATCGATAGAGTTCAGTTATGATTTATTAAATGGATAAATTCAAAAATCCGAAATATTCGAATGTTTACACTAGACTGTGGTTTGGCATTTTTCTCTAATATCAAAAGCCGTTTGCCGTTTGTGACAGTTTATGACTTCATAATCCTTAGTTTATTGCTTATCGCAGCTTTTTTCAACTTAGGAATTTCAAGAGAGACACAGAGTGAACGCCAATTAGACGCTGGAGAAATTTAATTTCATATCAATAATAACAGAACAATTTTGAGCTCAAGGAATGCTTCATTTATATTGCACAAATTAAAACTATAATAAACATTCATTTCGGTCATCATTTCAGATAATGGTAATAAAGCGATTATTTGCCTTGTACTGCAGGGCCTAGCCTTTTCCCGTTAGGCGGAAATTCCTGTTCGGCGGAATCTTCCTGTTATTGATGCAAACGTGTGCAGTATTTTTCATATATTGATTCACGCGTCCTAGAACTGTGTCTGTCTGCGCCATGTCGTGTAATTTCCTTATAGTATCAATTGTAAAATTTCTAAAGAATTGACAGCAAATATATTTAATAATATACACTTAACAGCATTTTGATTATTCTTAAAGTGAGAAGAAAGATTCTCTATGTAGGAGCTATTCATTATTTTAATCACAATATATGCTGTTTTATTTTAGACATAAAAAATAATTTGTGATATTTCAAAGTCAAAAGGTAACTTACAGATATAAAAACTATTTTCGAATGTAAAAAAAAACACATGCCTCATTCTGATGAACTGAATTTAAAAAATTATTCTGAATATAATTAAGATTTTAGTGTTAAATATTGCATTTTTGATATCAAGAATTAAACTTTAGATCTCTAACGAACAATCTTAGATGCCTTTAAATAATTTTATCTCAATAAATATTTTTCATAAAAAATACACTTCTCATTCTGATGAAATGATTTTAAAAATTTATTCTGAATATAATTGGGATTTAGAGTTAATTATTTCATTTTTGATATCAAGAATTAAACTTTAGATCTCTCACGAACAATTCCCAACGAACAATGTTTATCTCATGAAATATTTGTAACATCTTGGAGCATTTACTGGTATCAAAACTTATTTACTGAGATTGAAAATAAATTTAGAGGGAACAAAAAATATTTTTCTGTGGAAAATTTGTCTACAGAGCTGAAATATATTAGATATCATTAATACCACTACAGGGAGAAAACTTAATTAACGGTATCGAACAATTAACTTTTGTTCTTAAAAATTGATTCTTGAAACCGATTTTTGCCTAAAAATGTGCAAATTGCCTTTCATATTAAACTACATTTTCAAAATGGTCTTTCATATCAAAAGACATTTTCAAGCTGGACGGAAACTGCACACTTATAACTGCATGATGTTAAACATCCTTCAATCCAATGAATTCTAAAAATATGAATAAAAAGGTTAATATGATTATAATAGCAATGTCTTACCAACTGTGTCCGACTGGAGACAGTGTACTTTTATTCATTGATTTGCACCCTAAATGCAAGAATGGTTGCGTATCCAACATTTTAAGCACAAGGTGTGACAAATTCTCATGATGGTCCAATAAACCTTTTCATCAGTCTATAGCAGCAGCATGTCAGTTAATCAATAACAAACGCAATGGATCACATGCTTTGCTTGAAGAACAATTTAGCTTCCAAAATCCAATATTATTGCCGGCGTTGATTGGTCGAAAGCAGATCGGGTGATCTACTGAAACCTCTGAATGATGTCATAGCAAAAAATAACCCTGTGAAAGCTATAGTACTAAACTGGTTTATCAAAAAAACTTATAGCAAAAGAAACGGCAATTTCTAGCAGAATGGCCTGACAACGAATAAGAAACACACGTGGGCGATAACAGAAAACACAATTTAGGTTAACACTTTTTAAATAAACTGTTGAGTGCAGAAAACAGCCCTAGTGAGAAATGGAGCCCTGCTTTTTTCACAAGATGTCAGCAGAAACGCTGTCCTCGCAAGGAAACAGCCTCTTTTGTTTGAGCTTAATGGTTATGTTTACACAGGGTACGGCTTTACCGTTTATTCTTGTGCATATCAGGCAAGAGGATAGGGTGCCATTTGTGTAACTAGACCGAATTTCGCTACACGTAGCGAAATGACACCCACCTGCAATGGTACAATCTATCTGGTCAAAGACACATTTTTCAGTCTTTCAACATAATTGTCAGCTTCCGAATTATTATCATGAACAAGAACATCGAAGTAAATATAATGAAATCTCAAATAATAAAATTCAGTTTTCTAACCGTTTTTGAGATAATTGACAACTTCCGGTTTTTGACCTTGACCATAACGGAGGAGATCAAGGTCACCGAGGTACCTCTTATATGACGTCTTTTAGGCCCAAAGGTTCGAAAATAAGCTCAAAATCGCTGTATCTCTAACCGTTTCAAGATAATGGACAATTTTTCTCTAACGGATTTCAATATACAAAAGTCACATGACCTTGAACTTGACACTAAATGTCGAGATTTCATCTATAATGTTACTGCCTACTGACACCGTACACGTGTTGAAACAAGGATTTGAGCGCTATTTCCAGCAATTTTTCGTGATGGAATAGGTTTTTGAAAAAATATTTTGACCTCAATTCGACCTTGACCTTGAAGGTCAAGGTCAAAAAAATTTGCGGATTTCACGACATCTTATCACCCTCTATCTCTGTGCCAAATTTCATCGTCCTACGTCAAATAGCGAAGGAGGAGTTTTCTGGAAACCTCCGTGACGGAAAAAGAAAAAAAAAAGAAAAAAAAAAGAAAAACCAAAAAAAGGAAGGAATAAACGGCCAGAATTCTTTGCAAAGCATACCATTTTCAAACTATGTTTGCAAGTGGGAACTAGTTATGTAAGTAATTACCGCAGATTCACCAAAATCTGTATGCTGTTTTTTGCGCAAAATATGTCAGAATATTTGTCACGTTCAGGTCAAATTAAGACAAAACATAAAATGCTACTCGAACAGCAGTTATGATGATCAGTCGTTTTCAAACTTAAGATCTTCAGTGGGATTCTTGTGTTTTGTCATCGATACTGTCAAAAGTGATCGAATGTTGGCGAAAACCGATCAATTTCAGAAAAAAAACAGAGTGATTCTCGTCCCACGAATCTGAGCATAATGTCCACGGACATTCTTGTTAAATGGCTTCAGCTTATTTAAGAGTGATAAAAAAGCCTATTGCTGTTTGAAACCTGTAAATGATATCATAGCATAGCATACCACTTCGCAACCCTGCTAAGCCTAACGAAAGTGAAAGCCCCAATGCTTGTTTGTTTGTTTGGTTTTAATGTCTCGTTCACCAACTAGGATGGGTAAATTAGGACGCACTTGCTAAAGAAACAAGTGAGAAAAAAGAAGGAAGAGTGAATAAATAGTAAAAGAAGAGTTAGAAAGAAAGAAATTTCGATTAGTCGCCTTCTACACCATGCTCGGAAAAGGAAGCAGTGGGCGTATTCTTAAGATTTCCCGCAACCCATAGGGGAAGCTTTAATACAAAAACTGTAGTTTAGTTTTACAGCTTTACAGCATAGTATAGAATTTCATGCTTATATGCCAAAACTTTCTCCTTCTATTGCACTGTTATGACAAAGCGTTACGGCTTTATTATGTCGTTTTAAAATTGTCGATGTGATCTTCTAAAATTAATCTTAGTCTAAGTTTGAGATAGTTAATGAGTGATATATTTTCTGTTGCTGAGGAGAACTGATCGAAACTTTGCTGGCTGAAAGAAATCGGTGATCTGTTAAAAGTTCTACGTTAATCTACATATATTGCAAAAGCGTTTGCGTGATGCTACTAATCTGCTCATCTCAAGGAGTACATTAGACCGTTTTTCTACCAAATAGCGAAGATTACACTTAGGGCCATAAATAATACGATTCATAGCATTTAAAATTTCAGAATTCTTTGAAAATCTTTGTTGAAAGTCATTCTAAATTGTCATTTGCATCTACGTAACACAGCTTTTGGTATGCTATATCACAGTAAATATTATGAAACGTCGATTTGATGTCAGTGAGGAGGCTAAATCGGAACATTAATTTGTTTGCATTGGTAGCGACCATAGATCGAACTTTTTGGCACGTTGAATAGACGATAAATACGCAACAATGTGAAAACGCTGATTTTGCTTGCAAAACCCTTTCGCAACATTAAATCTGGTTGTTATTTAGTTGTGATCTCGATCGCGACCATAGATCAACTTCTGCACAACGTCTTCAACATCCGTTGAATAAAACGCTGTTTCGACTTGACATTGGTTTTCGTTGTTGAAAATCCAATCTTAATTAACGTCTTTGATGGGACAAAAATTAGGCAACTACAGAAAAGACCCCGACCCTCCTCCCCATGTACACTTTCTTATTCAGTGAAAACCCAAAGTTAATTAAACGTTAAAATGTTTAAACAAATGAAAGAAAAAAAGGAAGTATAGATTTCGCATTTCGAAATATATCTTCATAGCTTTTGAAAATGAATGCAATAAAATGGCAAGTATGGAGAGCATCCCCGAAATATCGGAGGCAAACATCACATAACAGATATATATATATATATATATATATATATATATATATATATATATATATATATATATATATATATTTGCTGTTCAGCCTAACACAAGATACAGTAAATTACACACATACGCATACACATATATGTATATGCTAAATAAATGCTTTATTTTCTTTTCACTTCTTTTTATACATGTCTCCTGTAACATTATATGTACGGCTTTTGCTTTCTATTCATACAGCAGAATCCCCGTTTTTTTCTACTTTTATTGGCAAATGTGCCAAATAAATGATTTCGTTCACTTCTCAAAGCTATTTATTTTGGTTACAGCGACCCCCGGGGAAGGCTCTGTTTAAGACTGACTTTTAGAGATATAGAATATAAGCACAGCTGAAAATGTACTTACTTGTGGATCCCGGATTTCATTATTCCTATCCCGACAAAATTGAAAGCAAAAATCTACAAATGTCGTGTAACTTTCTCGTCGTAGACTTACATGTAAAAATGTAGGCTATTTTATTCAGAGGCTAAGAAGACAACAATATGCTCAGTTGATAAAAGCCATTGCCCGACGCATTATTACGCTCTCTTTAATGAAAATCCTATCTAAAAATAATTCAATAGTTTCTGTTTTCAGAAAACAGCCATTAACACTGGTTAAGTATTTGAAGTTTCAGTTTTTAACAGCTATTGATACACAGAAATAGTTAAGTAGTTTCAGTTTTGAGAAAACTGCAGCTGACGATCTGAGTCGTAGGCAGTAATGCCTGTCTGTATAATGATTTTACAAGGGGCTAATGACAGAATGTCAATACGCTAATCGATTCCTAAATATTGCCTTCAGACAGAACGACTTATGGTTCCATTTTAAAATAGTAGTAATAACATATAACATATATTTAATCATAGCGACTTAGTTTCTTGTTTTTTTTTGTAAATAAAAACAAATGTCTCCCCTAGTAAATCTATAATTCACCTTAATCCCGTTTTTCTTTTTATTGAAATAAAAATAGATCCATTCTTTTTCTCATGTCTACGAGTCGTGGTATCTTAAAGTACGATCGTTGACTGGGAAGAAACCCGAAGTCCTTCGTCGAAACCCGTGCTTGGCTATCTTTCCGTCGACCAAGCTCTTCGGTTTCCTTAAGATGTGACCAATGACCTTATAGACCTTATACTTTCGTGCGTGCCTTTAATTTGGCGTAAATAAATAGATAGTTGATTGAGTGTAAATTTACCCACCATGCTTCAAAAAATGCCTAATCACTTTACAATGAATACTATTTTATTTCTTGGGAAGATAAGGAGTTGACACGGGAGATATATTTCATAATTAAAGAACGAATTCGATTAAATGGTGTTTTTGACTCGAGGCATCAGGGGCAGCCGACAATGCACGGTGGTTTTTTTTTTTTGCATAAACTTGTTAGCTGATAAAGCAATGGTTTTAAAAACAATCGCCTTTATTTTGCGTACATTGGAAGCATCTGGAAAAACGCTCGCATACGCATTGGAACAATTCGCACGCGCACTTTAATTGAATCGCGTGCTCGCGTTGCAAAACTCGCTGTTGTGTTCTGAGTGTAGGAACTGATCACACATTGACAAAAAGGTTCATGCTGTAAATTTCACATGAATATTGAACGAATTTTTGGTTTGATCCAAACACGTACTTTTCTGTATTGCGTAGTTTTCTCTCTTATTCACTTTGCCCATGAATAATCTTTCACAGGAAATACGACCCAGATATGTTCTATTTATAGACGTTCAGGGTTAGATCTCTGCACAGAAGCGAAGGCAACACAAGAGTATATATATATATGGGCACAAAGGTCAAGCTGCAGCACAAAGGACTGCCCTCTTCATCAGCGCTCCTCATTGACCCTAAGTGACAACGTGAATGATAACAATAAAAGCAATAACAACAACAACAACAACAACAACAATAATAATAATAATAATAATAATAATAAAAATAATAATAATAATATACAAAACAGCAATTCTGGCACCGCTGCATTGTTCACGAGTATGTCCTTACGTCATTTGACAAGTACAGTCAAACCCTACTATGTGAACAATTATATTTGTAAACGCAATCCTCTTCGATGTCCCACTTTCCAGAAGGTGTTGACTGTAACATATTTGTTGAAAGTTTTTACCTAAACAAGGTATAACCTAAACAAAATCCTGTCACGGGCAATGAGGGGTTAATGCGTTGCGGGATGTCTGGTGTCAGTTACTCTAGCGCTTTATTTCGTAAAACGAGCATTAACGAGTAAAAGCGCAATTCGCGTTCTCCACTTTTAATGGGTTCCCTTCCGGTTATATTTACCACGCAACTATAAAAAACTTTTTTTGTTGCAGTTCGAAAGCACCTATCCCGCCATCCTTCCCTCGACCAAGCAGAATGACTGAGACATCGTCTGCCAGTTTTTGTGTGTAAAGCCATTCCCTTTTTAGCCCTAAACGGCGGTACAACATGCCCAGACTAGTTGGGGAAGGATGGGATGGGATAGATTAAGTTAAAAGTGGAGAACTCGAATTGCGCTTTTACTCGTAAAAGCTCATTTTACGAAATAAAACGTTAGTTTCACTTCGCAAAAGCTTCGAATTCGCTCATCTCCACTTTTAATGGGAGCCTGCCATTCTTTTGAACTGTCCAAAGAGGTCGCGAATTACACTATGGCTTGAAAAGCTCGTAATTAAATAATAGAAGTGCTAGGCACTTGATGCACAAGAAGAAATAAAATTTGTCAGCTAAGTTTCAATTCTTTAATGATTTCCCAAATAAAGACCGGAAGAGTACCATTCCAGTCTTGTAACATAAGATTAAATCAGAAACAATGTAAAATATCCTAGCAACTGTAAGTCGAGATGAGAAAGGCTTCCAGCCATGGGCCTATTATGACACTATGGTACCCTGTATCATGATTAAGAGGCCGGTCTTTCGGTCTTCCAGATACAAACGGGTATATGCTCGCTGCGGCACGTTTGGGACCGTAATGGTTCCCCCTTTCTTTCTGAAAGACTTTATAAGAAAGGAGTTCAGTATTTAAATACCTGAGTAAGACCGAAGACTGGGCTGCAACAATTACACATACTACAATAAACATCTCGGAATATATAGACTGCTTAATTAAGTAATAAACGTCCCACGTTAGCCCGCAGCTTAATATAATATAAGAAATGGTCCGATAGGAATCTAGCGAAACACGAAATGTCACGAG
The DNA here is from genome assembly GCA_949752745.1 of Protula sp. h YS-2021. Classification (NCBI taxonomy): domain Eukaryota; kingdom Metazoa; phylum Annelida; class Polychaeta; order Sabellida; family Serpulidae; genus Protula; species Protula sp. h YS-2021. Next base: position 2,963,650 of record OX457029.1, read on the forward strand.
TAAGAAGGAAAAATCCTTCTTGCGGGTTGCTATTTTCGTGGCTTGTTGTTGTTGCTACTGTTCCCGTTGCGGCCCTTTGAGAAGTTGCCCTTCTGCTTGCCCTTGTTTTTGAACTTGGGGGCCGTAGATCTATAACAGAAACCATCAGCCTGTAATGGTCGTTTCTGATGCCACGAACGGTCCCAATGAGTAGATACCGGACAATTCATCCTGAGAAAAATCTTTCAGATAATATTTCACGAAAGAGTTGGGGGAAGACCAACAACCTGTTTTTAATATATCTGAAAGAGACACATTACGTACGGTCCTCAGGGAATGATCTACTTGCCTTACCTGATGGGCTTTGACTTTTTGTTCCCCAGACGGGTTCGGATCAATCTATGCCTCGTCATAGGCTGCCAAGATGATCTTTTTAATGTAATTTGAGATAGATTGTTTCGAAAGATCTTTGTTAAACTTCGGCATGAAAGAAATTATGATTACCCTCTGGTTTTTTGTTCTGTAGGCCTCTGATATTTCCAAATATTGGCGTAAAGCCTTGGCGAGACACAGAGAGACTAAGTCGTCGGTATCGGGGTCGTCTGGCAGGGATGGAAAGGTAATGTGATCAAACGTTCCCATTCCTTGGGTCATAATATTGGTTTTGCCCATGAATCCTGCCCTGGGGACTAGGGTGACCTCCCAGGTACCCTTATCTTTATTTACCTTTCTGTACAGTGCATTAATCTCACTTCTTCTTTTGCCCTACGCTAATGCCGATAAAAACGTGAACCTTAGTGTTGCGTTTTTAGCCGAAATCAAATCTTCACTGAAAATGTCTGGGCGTTGGAGATACCCCAAGATTAAAGATAAGTCCCACTGCGCTATGTTGGACGGGCAGGATGGAATTTCTTACCAGCTATGAGAGGGCTTAATCTTCGCCCGGATCCTATAGCGGCCCTATAGCCCCCGATGGAACCTCTACAACTTCTCATCCGTGAATAAGTGATCGAGGAATTCCGCTACCACTGTTGGGCTAGCCTGAAACAGGTCCAGCTTAGAGCTGCTACACCAGGTGGCAAACTTATTCTACTGAGACCTTGAACCTTAGCCGTGGGGCCGTTATGACTGTTAACTATCTTTTCTCTCACCTGTTTGGAGAAGCCCTTGTTCTTCAAGACACACTGGTCAGACACCAAAGGCGTAGGTTCAGTAAGTGAGGGGAGGCTGTGTAAGTGTTGCCAGTGAGGCTGTGACAGCAATTCCTTGTGGCATGGGATCTGTATCAACCTCACGATCCTGCAATGCAGTAGCAGGGCGAACCATGGAGCTTCCGGTGCCCATGGGGCAATGAGTAGTAGATACTGCGGTTTCAATTAGATTACCCTTTGCAGGATATGCCCTAAGATTGCCTGTGGAGGAAAGGCATACAGGACTTCGTCCAGAGGCCACTGACAATTGAGGGAGTCCACTGCCCAAGCTGCGTGATCTGGGCAAGGCGACACGTAACGGGGAAGTTGGACTGTCATAGCAATTGCAAACAGATCCAGCGTTGGGGGACCCCATGGTGACTGAAGTATTACCCATTGAAAAGATCGAGGGGATAGACACCATTCGGTGCCTTTCCTCGATGGCCTCTTTTTGTGTCAAGCTCATCAACATTTCTTGGAGAGCTAGGTCTTTTCCCGACCCCTTGGGGTAAGAGGTGACCAGTTGCTTTAGCGCATGGGTGGATAGATTAATAGGGCTCCTGAGCCCGTTTTGGTCTCGTTTGAAAGGTAGGGAGTAACCCCTCTTCAATCAGCGCACTACTCTTCGAGAAGCCCCCATGTGTTCCCATTGCTGCCAAAATTTTCCTAGTTTCCCTCCTAAGGGCGAGGAGGCTTTTAAGGAGAGTAAACTTTCCAAATCTTTTAAGTTCGTTAAAGTATTGCCAGGAAATGAGAGAATCTCGTGACGGTACTTTGATTGGTTGCTACCTGAACGACTGTGGAGACGAGCCCCGTCTTGCTGCCGGTGTTGGGTTTCGGTCTCTTAACAGGGAGCTGTTGTGGTTGAGCACTCGGTTTGGTTTGTGTCGGTGAGGACTACTATGGCCGTTTCCTCTTCAGAGGTCGCTTGAACGAGGATCGAGACATCCTGGACATGAACATTAATCCTGGGAAAGTGAGAGAAACAGTTCTTGTTCCCCCAGGATGGGGGGCGTGGCGCAGATCCAGTAAACCTTTGACACTGAACCAGCAGTGCTGGAGAAAGGCGTCTCGACGTAGGTAGACCATTGACGTCATCAAAAAGGTGGAAAGCTTGACCACGTTTCGGATACCTAAGGCCAGGCATTCCATCAGTTTAGAAGACACCGGATCACTGAGGCGTAGATCTTCCCATCGGGTCTTCAGTGCCTTGAGTGTGTGATCCTGAAATGACAATGTTTAGAATGTTAAGAATGTTCTTGGCGTCTTTCTCCACTTATGGAATTTCCGAGTTACTACGCACTGTAGGCATCCAGACTACGCTTCACGGGCTGTTCCATGGGGATTTGTTCATCTACTGACCGATACGGACCTGGTAATACTAGGCAGTGCTTAGATAAGTGGAACAGTGACAGTTTGCGATCCTCACCGACGTCCATCTTCTTGAATTCCTTCACGCGAACCTTGACAGTATGAGCTACGCCCTCGCTGGCGGCTAGTGCAATGAAGGAGTCCTGTTGTGGTGGAGAGGCCTGAGATATCAAACGAATGGGCGGATCCTTTTTATCTAAACGTGGGGAGCCACAGGAGACCTCTGCCTCCTGTGGCCTCTGCCAGGGCCGTAACGGGACGGACCGTAATGGGCCTTTTCCGTTTCAGGCATGGGTCCGTCTTGCCTCGGATGGTACCCTTGGACCATCGAACCGTAACGGGAAAATGGTCCCGTTAAGCCCAGGATGGTCTTGACGTACCTGAGACCGTATTACCACAACGGAAAAACGGTCCTGGCAAGAAAAAAGACCATAAGACGTCGCAGAAACGTCTCTTTTCGTCGGAAAACGCTGTCAGACTTGCAGAACCTGCTCTACGAAGGCTGAGAAGCGTCCCATGGGGTAAAGCTTAAGCAAAACTGGCCATTTCCACAATGACACAGTTGGCTGGTAAAGCTTGGAGTTTAAGCAGGCACAGCAGCCTGAAAAGATCTTACTCCTAGACGAAACGAGGGAGGACTGGTAAGTTCCTCGATCTAAAAGATAGTGGAGAAAGAGGCGCACTTCTCGGGACCAAAAACGTCACTCAACCCAACTTGACCGAAGAACAAAGTGTCGAACTTAAACTCCATAAATTTATCCCAACGCACAATAATAGATAAAATAATCCATTAGGTAGTGAATTAAGTAAAATATGAAGCAATTTGCACCTTAACCCAGTTATCTTGCTGCAAAAATCCGGCAGCACACAGAATGGCGTGTTGTTGTAACCCCACGCAAAACGGGAATGGCTATACACACAGTCATTCTGATTGGTCGAAGGATGGCGGAATAGGTGCTTTCGAACTGCAACACAAAAAGTTCTTTTTTATAGTTGCATGGTAAATATAACCGGAAGGGAACCCATTAAAAATAGAGATAAGCGAATTCGAAGCTTTTGCGAAGTAAAAGAGTACTTTTGATTGGAAAAAATCGGAAGAGGTAGGGTGTTGTCAAATTGGTCATTGTAATGCTGTTATCTGGCCTTATTTGTCATGAAGACCCTGGTGCAGATGCCCCTCGCTTGAATTTGCTCTTTGCAAAGAAAGCTGTTTGCAAGGGGTCGTCAACAGCTGCTTGAACAATATGGAAAGGGGACGACTAAATAGCTCTGTTGGGGACATAACATCTCTAAAACATGGCAAGGGGCCTCGTTGTCTTTGACGATTGTTTCACTCAAGGTAAATACAGTATATATAGGCATATATTTCTTGTGAGCTGAATGTTATTTTTTTCATTGAAAAAAAGAAGAGCAGGGAAATAGAGTAGTGGCTGGGGAATTCAGCTGGAAAATTTACTGTTTTTTAGAACACAAGTAGTACAATGCTATTGTTTGCTGATGTTAACGAAGCATTCTTATTCCGCTGTTATATGAAACAGAACTTGAGATGAGATAGGGGGGGGGGGGGTTAGTTCCGGAGTTAGTGCAGAAGCCGTAATATATTACGTCTAAGTTATTTCAGGTTTTACAATGTTAACGCAGGTTGGTCTTAAAGGAAAAAATATTGGAGGCAATGTTAGTGCACTCAATTAGCAGTCGCTGTAAGATTGTTCTACATAATCTCTGATCGAAGTCAGGCAGGCTCTGTTTTGACCGGTCTCTGTTTATGTTTATCTGCGGCGATGAGCTGTCAATCAATTTGTGCGACTTCCCGGTGATTACACACATATGGCTTGATATATGTGTCCCAACGATCCGAGTCAAGGATTGTCGTCGCTTTTTACAACATGCATACAGTGTGTTAGGTAACTATGTACGGAGCTTATGGCACAGCATGTATGCAGCTTATAATATTCTAAAAAATCGGACCACTGTCAAGAAAAACACTCCAAAGGTTGATAACTTAATACCAGCTAAATATATTAGCAAACGACACAGCTTGAATACGTCTTATAAGCCGAGTAGTGTTTGGTTTTGCTAACTTGGTTTTATTGACTGATCAGGCATACGCCGTGTTATCTATTTACGCAGTGAGAGCTCGCACAAAGCACAAACACTCTTTTCACATGGCGTTTTTGCAAAGAAAACAAAATCAAAGACGAAAATAAAAAGTGACATGCACGCGTTTAGATCAAGCTCTTCATGAGTCCCAAGTTTCATGGTCCTAGGGCTCATAGTGTCAGAGAAGAAGAAGACACAAAAAATCGGAAAAAGCGTCAAGAAGAAAAAAAAGGACGAACGGCTGCTCGCACAAATTCATATAACTCTTGCAAGCCAAAGGCTTGTCAAGTGTTAAAGATACCAACGGCTGCTCGCACAAATTCAGAAATACCTTGCAAGCAAGCCTTGTCAAGCGTTAACTATCACATCTTTCTCCAGAAGTGTTCTATGGCAAAGTTGGTAGAGTGTAGGACTCCTGGTTAAATCCATAGTCAGAAGGTGGTTCGAGCCCACCCATAGGCGACGCAATTTTTTTCTTCTTGTGTGGCAGGGGTGAAGAGCACACGCCATTCACAAGAACGTGTTTGAATGACAAGCTCTCCATTCACAATATGTGCTCGAATGATAAGCTTCTCCCTTTCACAAGATGTGTTCGAATGGGAGGACCAGATCCCCTCCATTCAAAGACGTGATCAGTCCACATACCATGTGACTATGTGACTTCATGTGACTATGTGACTATATGACGTCATGTGACTATGTGACACCATGTGACCATGTGACATCATGTGACGTCATGTGACTATGTGACACCATGTGACTATGTGACATCATGTGATGTCATGTGGCTATGTAACATCATGTGACTATGTGACGTCATGTGACTATGTGAGGACTATATAAGGACTATGTGAGGACAATTAGTCTAACTATGTATGTAGTATGTAACTATCAGAGCGTTCTCCAGAATTGCTCTATAGCTCAGACATCAGAGTGTAGGACTCATGGTTAAACCCATAGTCGTCAGGTGGTTCGAGCCCACCTATGGCCAAACATAACATCTTTTTTTCTTAACATGTTTCAGTGACCATATTTCTGCTATTTTCACTGGTAAAATTTAATTAGTCATATTTCAGTGGTCCTATTACAGTAATCATATTATTGACGTCACACACACAAAGCGTAGGAATAAGTACATGAAAGACCTCAGAGAATGGGAACGATCAATAAATTTGAGAGTGAAAGACCTCAAAGCGTGGGAACGATCAATAAATTTGGGAACATCAAAGATCCCAGAGCGTGGAAACGATCAATAAATTGGAGAGTGAAAAACCTCAGAGCGTGGGAACATACAATCAATTTGAGAAGGAATGAGATTTTCCCCACACTAAGTCCGATGTTATGTGTTATGCTATAGTAGTGGGAAAACGATGCTTCTAAACCAACTTTAACAAATTTAGTTTTTGAAAACATATTATGTATAAAATAGATTTTAACATTTTACCATGCTACTTATTCGAATACTCTGAAGTCATAGTAGTGGGAAAACGATGCTTCTAAACCAACTTTAACAAATTTAGTTTTCGAAAACATATTATGTATAAAATAAGGTTTAGCATTTTAGCATGCTACTTATTCGAATACTCTTAAGTCATAGTAGCGGGAAAATCAAGGTTCTAGACCAACTTAAACAAATTTAGTTTTTGAAAATATTTTATGCAACGGTACGCGAAAAAAATTTGAGATTTTTGCATATTTACACGTTACAGACGATTTTACCACTTGGTTGCTGGTTGGTTGGTTGGTTGGTTGGTTGTTGGAAAATGGGAACTGAAAATGTGGTTAGTTATGTAGGATGACAGCGCCCATTCAAACATGTGTTCGAATGGTAAGCCCATTCAAGCATGTATTCGAATGGCAAGCATATTCAAAAGACATATTTTTGGAACATATTACGTCAAGGTATTGTTCAACAATTTTTTAACAAGTTCAACAATTGCTTTGTTCAACAAATTGTTCAACAAGTTGTTCAACAAATTGTTCAACAAGTTGTTCAGCATGTTGAACATGTTATTCAACATGTTCAACATGTTGTTGAACATGTTCAACATGTTGTTCAACATTTTGTTTAACATGTTGTTCAACATGTTCAACAAGTTGTTGTATATAAAGCTATGTTTAAAGACTTTTTCATCATTTGAAAAGTGTATGTTGAACCGAAAGGATGTATAAATGCAACATTTGTTCGAAATCTTATAATTGGTCATAAGGTCACATGTGGTAAAGTTATTTCTAAACATATTAGGGCATATGGTGTCCAACCTCGAGTGTGACAACTCCCTATAGAGCATAAAAGGCACCTGGCCTCAGACGTAACACACATTCTGTACTGTACAATATACTGAAGAGTGAACATGTCTGCAGTGAGTGAACAACTACCATCTATGGCAATGCCTGCAGAAAATTTTATAGCAAAGCCTGAAACAATACCTACAGCAAAGTCTAAGACAATGCCTATGGTAAAGTCGGAGGTGAAGTCACGACTAATGCAGCAGCGCCAAAAGCGACCATATTTTAGAAAGATAAAAGAGATGGGTTATCAGCTAAGACGGTGCCGTGTAAAATGCGAAAAATTAAGACAGAGCCTAAAATGAAGCGAGAACCTGCTGCTACAACCAAGTCCATGAAGAAGATGCTTGTATACGACTTACCGGTTATGACACCCATTAATGGAGAAACATTTATTAAATTGGTGAAATATCAACAGAAAGTGATGGTTAACATTCGTAAATATATTGCGAATCATGCATCTGGGAGGTTATATCCTACTAAGAAGGGAATTTTGTTGTCATTGAAACAGTGCCAAATGCTGAAGAAGCAAATGAAGTCAGTGGACTTCATGCTTCAGAAAATTGATGTATAAATGCAGTCAGAAGATGGTTTAGTTAAACTCATTAATCATGATGAATTCAAACGTGAAACTATCTATAGATCACTTGGGTGGACTGACAAAGACTATGAACTAACATTATCAAACCATGTTGATGTAAAAGTGAATGGACTGGATCACTGTTAAGTCAGTTTTCATAACATTTATTATACTTAAGTCAATTTAAGCTCTTGTGAGTGAGCTAAAATGTTACATGTATTAAAATAATATGTGTTTGAAATATTTTTTTATTCTCGATAAATGCTATTTTAATTTCGTGTTTATCATAATTGCACACAAGTGTAAATATTTGTAATACTCAATAAAATAAGAAAAAAACACATATGATGCTTTTCAACTTTTTATTTTTCTCATGCAATACTTGACTATAAAACATTATAATACGAAACTTAATTATAATATATGATATATATTATTCACGGGCGAATTAACACCGCGTCAGGGACCTTGGCTTCTTGCGACTTCATATGTTTAACATTAAAAGCAAGACATACATTAATACACGTAAATACCCAACGCTTAAGTTAATAAAATATTGCAACATTTGTTGATTTACAAAGTCTTTATTATAAAGCAGGGTCAAATAAGTCTATTTTCTCTATCAGTTTCACTCTGGTGCACCTCACTGTTCATGCCACTTTCTTCATCACTGCTGTCATCGTCCTCCTTATCTAGTAGCTCTTCAAAGAATGCATTGTTTTTCCTTATAGCCGCATTTAGTGCCTTTGAATACCCATAATGTTTTTCACCAATAAAGTAATTAAAGTCCTTTAAAATTTGTTGATAATGTTGGCTTTGTTCTAGACGCTGGGTATATTTGAATAGTCTCATAAACAGTTGTTTTAGTCCATGCTTATGAATGGGTCGAAGGTCATAACTTGCTATTTCCCGCGCATCTTCAAGTCCTTGTTCTTCATATTCTGAAACCTTTTCTTGAAATTTGTCATCATAGTCATCGTAGACTTCTTGAACCATATCATACCAAACAGAGTCTATTTCTGACTCACTTTCAGAGTCTGTTTCTGACTCACTTTCAGAACTCCTGTCATCAGCATCCTTACCACACTGCTCCATATGTTTGAGCAAAGCTTCTTCGCTGCTGTATAATGCACCACATTCTGTACAAGCATGTGCATTCTTTTCAGCCATGTTGACGCTTTGGCTTTCCATAGAAGACTCATCTAAAGTTTCCGTGAAAGGTGGTTTTACAGGGTTTTTCATATCCGATTCTTCATCCACTTCTGAAGTGTGAGCATCCTTTAAGTGCCTTTTAAGACTTCGTGGCCAATTGTACGATTTCGAACAAATATTGCATTTATACATCCTTTCGGTTCAACATACACTTTTCAAATGATGAGAAAGTCTTTAAATATAGCTTTATATACAACAACTTTTTGAACAACATGTTGAACAACATATTGAACATGCTCAACATGTTCAACAACATGTTGAACATGTTGAACGACATGTTGAACAACATGTTGAACAACATGTTGAACAACATGTTGAACATATTGAACATGCTGAACAACATGTTGAACATGTTCAACATGTGTGACAATTTGTTCAACAATTGTTGAACTTGTTAAAAATTGTTGAACAATACCAAAATAATTCGAACGCGTCTTTTGAATGGGCTTGCCATTCGAATACATGATGTTTGAATGGACGCGGTGTTCCTACATAACTAATCACATTTTCACTTCCCATTTTTCAACAACCAACCAACCAACCAACCAGCAACCAAGTGGCCGAATCGTCTGAAACGTGTAAATGCAAAAATCTCAAATTTTTTCGCATACCATGGCATAATATGTTTTCAAAAACTAAATTTGTTTAAGTTGGTCTAGAACCTTGATTTTCCCACTACTATAACCTCAGAAAATTTGAATTAGTAGCATGGTAAAATGCTGAAACTTTTTTTAAACATAATGTTTTCAAAAACTAAATTTGTTAAAGTTGGTCTAGAACCTTGATTTTCCCACTACTATAACCTCAGAGAATTTGAATAAATAGTATGGTAAAATGTCCAAACCTATTTTATACATAATATGTTTTCAAAAACTAAATTTGTTAAAGTTGGTTTAGAAGCATCGTTTTCCCACTACTATGACTTCAGAGTATTCGAATAAGTAGCATGGTAAATTGTATTGTATTGTTCTTTAGATCCCTTTTAACTGCTATGGTCATATCGGGATCCCCCTGCCACATTATACTGAAATGGGGCATTCCAGCCCTCCTTCTAACCCTTCATTGTGGAGTGCCTCACAGGGTAGCAAGGAGGAGTCCCAATTTTAAAGTCTTAGGTATGACCCGACCGGGGTTTGAACCCACGATCTTCCAATCTCGAGGATGGTAAAATGTTAAAATCTATTTTATACATAATATGTTTTCAAAAACTAAATTTGTTAAAGTTGGTTTAGAAGCATCGTTTTCCCACTACTATAGCATAACACATAACATCGGACTTAGTGTGGGGAAAATCTCATTCCTTCTCAAATTGATTGTATGTTCCCATGCTCTGAGGTCTCTCACTCTCCAATTTATTGATCGTTTCCACGCTCTGGGGTCTTTGATGTTCCCAAATTTATTGATCGCTCCCATGCTCTGAGGTCTTTCATGTACTTATTCTTACGCTGTGTATGTGTGTGTCTGTGTGACGTCAATAATATGATAACTGTAATAGGACCACTGAAATATGACTAATTACATTTTACCAGTGAAAATAGTTGCAGAAATATGGTCAATGGAACATGTTAAGAAAAAACAAGTTTGTCCAAGGACAAAGTACCATGCTTACGAAAAGCAATAAGACCGATTCCAGCGTCCATGAGCAAGGGAAAATTGAGACGGCGAAGAAATAGCTCAATGATAAATTCAGCACCGGAACAGAACATAGACCGATAAATACATACAAAGATTTGTTTCCCAGAAAAAATGGGAAACAGATTTTGTGTATCTCTGATAGACTGAATAGTCTGCCATAGATACCTTCGAACAACGCTGGCATTTCGGACCAGACCGCATATTTAGGTAACTTGCCTCGATGCGCGGTTCTTATTCAGCAAGTGCGCATGTTTATTTAATATGCGTTGATGCGCGGCTCTCATTTTGGAACAGTGCACATGTTTATTTAACTTGCGTTGATGAGCGGTTTCTATTTCGGACCAGTGCGCATGTTTATTTACCTTATGTTGATGTGCAGTTCTTATTTCGGATCCGTGCGCATGTTCATTTACATTGTATTGATGTGCAGTTCGCATTTCGGACCAGTGCGCATGTTTATTTAACTTGCGTCGATGCGCGATGCTGATTTTGGACCAGTGCAAATGTTTATTTAACTTGCGATGTTGAGCACTTCGAATTTTAGACCATTGCGCATGTTTATTTAATTTGCGTTGGTGCGCAGTTCGCATTTCGGACCAGTGCACATGTTTATTTAACTTGCGTTCATGCGCGGTGCTTATTTTGGACCAGTGCAAATGTTTATTTAACTTGCGTTGGCGCGTGGTTCGCATTTCGAACCACTGCGCATGTTTATTTAACGTGTGTCGATGCGCGGTTCTTATTTCAGGCCAATGCGCATATTTCTTTAGCTTGAGTTGATGCGCGGTTTTTATTCTGGACCAGTGCGCATGTTTATTTAAGTTGTGCCGATGTGCAGTTCTTATTTTAAATAGTGCGCATGTTATTCAAGTTGCGTTAATGCACAGTTCGCATTTCGAACCAGTACGCATGTTTATTTAACTTGCTTTGATGTACGGTGCTAATTTCGGTCCAGTGTGCTTGCTTATTTAGCTTGTGTCGATGTACGGTTCGCATTTAGGACCAGTGCGCATGTTTTTTTAACTTGCGTTAATGCTCGGTTCCCATTTCTGACCAGTGTGTTTGTTTATTTACTTGGCGTCGATGAGCGGTTCGCATTTTCCACCAGTTCGCATGATTATTTAACTAATGTTGATGCGTGGTTCGTATTTTGGACCAGTGCAAATGTTTATTTAACTTGCGCTGATGTGCCGTTCCCATTTCGGACCAGTGTGCCTGTTTATTTAACTTGCGTTGATATCCGGTTCGCATTTCTGACCAGTGCCCATGTTTCTTTAGGTTGCGTTGATGGGCGGTTCGCATTTCGGACCATTGCACAGGTTCATATAACTTACGTTGGCGCGCGATTTGCATTTCGGACCGGTACGCATATTATTTAAGTCCCGTCGATGCCCGACTTTCATGTCTATTCAACTTGCGTCGATGCGTGGTTCTTTCTTCGGACCACTGCACATGTTTTTTCAACTTGCGTTGATGCGCGGTTCTCATTTCGGACCACTGCGCATGTTTGTTTAACTTGCGGTGATGTGCGGTGCTTAATTTGGACCAGTTCGCATGTTTATTTACCTTCCGTCGATGTGCGGTTCGCATTTGGGACTATTGCGCAGGTTTATTGAACTTGCGTTGATGCGTGGTTCTCATTTCAGACCAGTGCGCATGTTTCTTCGGGTTAAAATTATTTAAAATTAAATATCTAACTTGCGTTCATGCGTTCATGCGTTTAACTTGTGCTGATGTGCGGTTCGCATTTGGACCACTGCGTATGTTTATTTAACTTGCCTCGATGTGCGGTTCGCATTCGGACCAGTGCTTGACCAGTGCTTGCGTCGATGCGCGGTTGTTAAATCGGACTACTGCGCAAGTTCATTTAACTTGCATTTATGCGCTGTAGGAGGAGTTTCATTTAATTTTTTTTTCAAAAATTTCGAAAAAAAAATCAAAAGCTTTCTAATACACTCAAAAAGCACAAGCAGTATGCATGACCCCCTAGAGACGGCTCATATAAAAATAAATGAAACCTGATTAAAACTGTAGGAGGAAATGTATTTTGAATTTTTCTTCAAAAATTCCCCAACAATTCCCTGATCGAATCAAAAAGCACAGGCCGTATTCACGACACCCTAGGCATGCCTCAGCCCAAAAATAAATGATGTCTGATCAAAACTGTAGGAGAAGATGCATTTTGAGGTATTTTCATCAAAAAATCCCCCCCCCCCCCCTCATCAAAAATTCCCAAGTCGAGTCAAATAGCACAAGCCGTATGCCCGACCCACATAAGGATGCCTCATACGAAAAATAAATGAACTCGGATAAAAACTGTACGAGGAAATGCATTTTGAAGTTTTTCTTCAAAAATTCCCTCAAAATACAAAAATTTTCCGATCGACTAAAAAGCGCAAGCCGTATGCTCGACCCCTTAGGGACGCCTCAAACCCCCCCCCCCCCCACCCCCTCAAAAAAAAAAAAAAAAGAGAGAGAAAGATCAAAACTGCAGGGGGAAATGCATTTTGAAGTTTTTTTTCGTCAAAAGCTCCCTAAAAATACAAAAATTGTCCGATCGACTAAAAAGCACAAGCCGTATGCACGACCTTTTAGGGTCATCGGATCTTTGAGAGGTTTCGGATCAAAAATGTAGGGATGCCTCACACCAAAAATAAATGACATCGAATCAAAATTGTAGGAGTAGATGCATTTTGAGTTATTTTCGAAATTTTTGCTTAAAAAATTCTCCAAAAATACAAAAATTGTCCGATCGACTAAAAAGCACAAGCCGTATGCGCGACCCTTTAGGGGTGCCTCACACCAAAAAATAAATGACATCGGATCAAAAATGTAGGAGATACATTTTAATTTTTTTTTTAAATTCCAGAAAAATTCAAAAATCACCCGATCGACTTAAAAAGCACAAGCTGTATGCACGACTGCTTAGGGATGCATCACACCAAAAATCAGTAAAATCGGATAAAAAATGTAGGAGAAGATACGTTTTAAAATTTTTCTTAAAAAATTCCCCAAAAATTAAAAAATCACCCGATCGACTAAAAAAGCACAAGCTGTATGCATGACCCCTTAGGGATGCCTCATACCAAAAATAAATGACATCGGATCAAAATTGTAGGAGGAGATGCATTTTGAACCAAAGTTTACTAAATAAACAACTAACTAACTAACGGACGCCACCCGCAAACCGATAGGAATACCCCAGCTTACGTGTAACGTAAGATGGGCTAAAACGAAGTTATGTTTGCCCATAGGTGGCCACGAACCACCTTCTGACCATGGGTTTAACCATGATTCCCACACTCTAGTTATGCCCTAGGGGGGTCCCATGGTATGCTCTAGGGGGTCTTCATATAGGATTAGGTTACGCCGCCCATGGGTGGGCTCGAACCATCAATCTCCCGGTCATGAGTCCTATGTCTTTACCGACCGAGCTACTCGGGACGGAAGGATAATGTATAGGGTAAGGGTTAGGGTCACACGACTGATGACGTCATGATGACGTCATGATGATTGACAGGTCACGTGACTGATGACGTCACGACTCCCGTCGCCTGCGGGCTGTGACATCACTACGGCGGGCGCGCGCTCAACCTGCAGTATAAATAGCCATCTGGGCCAACACCCCCATGGGCGTTCTAAAGGATGTTTTTTTTTTTTTTTTTTTTTTTTTTGGAAAGGAAAGATCAAACCTCAAACGCTAATAGGCAGTGATGTTGAATTTTGGAAAAGAAATAGCTAATCCAATAAAGCTTCTCCGTCGGTGTTAGCGCGTCCATAAGTCGGTATTAGAGCGAGAAATTTTTGTTGCCATGTGTGACAGTCATTCCACTGCAGAAATCTAGATGTGCTGCAAATAGTCAAACTACAGGTGAATTGGAAAAATCAGACCAAATTCCAGAAAATATGCCAACAGCTAACATACTGTGTGATAGAGGAAGAAGAGTTAACAACAAGCATTGGTTGTGTTGGTTTATGTGTTGATCTATGTCTGTAGATATAAGGATATGTACACAGCTTTGGCAGAAGCGATTCCACAACAGACACACGGAATGGCACCATGTTATGACACCATCGGGATGGCGCCACTGGAAAAGTACCACGGAATGGCACCACACCACACCATCGGGATGGTACCACAAGAAAAGTAAGACGAAATGACACCATCGGGACGGCGCCACTGGAAAAGAACCACGGAATAGCACCACATGACACCATCGGGATGGTACCACGGGATGGTACCACAAGAAAAGTAAGACGAAATGACACCATCGGGATGCTGACATAGAATGGCACCATGTAATGAAACCACCGGGATGGTACTACAGGGATAGTACCATGGCATGACAACAGCGGGATGGCACCACGGTGTGAAACAACCAGGATGGGTCCGCGGAATGACACCACTGAAATGGCACCACCGGGATGGCACCATTGTTACAACCCATACTTTTATCTCTGATCAATTTTATTTATTTTTCTTTAAACACAAGATTGCATCCAAAAGCACAAGTGCGTGCAAATGTACCGCAGCATGATTTCACATGACCCCCGCAAACAAGCCCCCCCCCCTCACCCCTGATACATGGGATCGTTTTGTACCTCCGCATAACTGTCACTTCGTGACCCGCGCAATCCCCCCCCCTCCCCCCCGCCCCCCGCTACATGGGGTCGTACCTAGCATTGATTTCACGTGACCCGCGCAAACAGCCCCACCCCCACCCCTGATGCATGGCGTCATTTCGTACCGCCGCATAACTGGCATTGATTTCACGTGACCCGCGCAACCCCCCCCCCCCATCCCCTCCCCCGCTGCATGGGATCATTTTGTTGCAATTAAGTTTATTAACCGAAATACACATAACCGAAATACACATGGCTTTAGCGAATATTTTTAAAACCTTCAAACGATTTAGTCGATGCCGGGGAAAACGTCAACATAAATATATTCATTCACATAGGGACTTAGAAAGCGATATGGAAAATCATTATAAGTGTAAAACACGAAAACTAGACAAAAACAATTCATAACTAGAGCCTCAGTGATGCACGATCCCCGTATGTAACACATCATTGGATGTTAGTAAATTCAATGAAATTGAAAACCCTGCATTGCCTAACTTATGAAATGTAACTGAAACTGAAAGTCTATGTTTTTGCTAAAGCTCAAAAACGGATATGTCTCTCGCAGCGCCACAGTCTGCCAAAGGCGAAGATACACTGCGAAATGTCGAAGTCAAAAATAAATAAAAAATCGATATATGCCTCCCCGAGGCAGAGACATATAATTAATGGATACTACAGCTCTCCAGTATGCATTTCATTCTGTTTTTAGGGCACATTATTCACACTTAACGTAAAAACCTTTCATGAATAAAATAACAAGTTTGTCCAAGGACAAAGTCCCAGCTTACGAAAAGCAATAAGACCAATTCCAGCGTGCATGAGCAAAGGAATTTCCCTGAAAAATTGGGCTTCAAAAGATGAGACGGCAAAGAGCTAGCTCAATAATTAATTTAGAACCGGACCAGAAAATAGACCGATAATTGCATGCAAAGGTTTCTTTCCCAGAAAAATTGGAAACAGACTTTTTGTATCTCTGGTAGACTGGATAGTCTGCCATAGATACCTTCAAACAACGCTGGCATTTCGGACCAGTGCGCATGTTTATTTAATATGCGTTGATGTGCGGTTCGCATTTCGGACCAGCGCCCATGTTTTTTACCTTGTGTTGATGTGCGGTTCTTATTTCGGATCAGTGCGCATGCATATTTACCTTGTGTTGATGCGCGGGTTTTTATTTCGAATCAGAGCGCATGTTTATTTACCTTGTGTTGATGTGCGGTTCTTATTTCGAATCAGTGCGCACGTTCTTTTACTTTGTGTTGATGTGCGGTTCTTATTTCGGACCAGTGCGCATGCTTATTTAACTTGCGTCGATGGGCGGTTCTTATTCCGGACCAATGCGCATGTTCATTTTACTTGCGTTGATGAGCGGTACTTATTTAGGACAAGTGCACAAGTTTCCTTAGGTTGCCTTGATGCGCGGTTCGCATTTCGGACCAGTTTGCATGTTTACTTAACTTGCATTGATGCACGGTGCTTATTTTGGACGGGTGCATATGTTTATTTAACTTGCGTTGGTACGCGGTTTGCATTTTGGACCAGTTCGCATGTATATTCAACATGCGTTGATGAGCAGTTCAAATTTCGGACCAATGGGCATGTTTAACTTGCGTTGATGCACGGTTCGCATTTTGGACCAGTGAAAATGTTTCTTTAACTTGCGTTGATGCGCGGTGCTTATTTTGGACCAATGAAAATGTTTATTTAACTTGCGCTGATATGCGGTTCGCAATTCGGACCAGTGTGCATGTTTATTTAATTTGCGTTGATATTCGTTTCGCATTTCGGACCAGTGTACCTGTTTCTTTAGGTTGCGTTGATGCGCGATTCGCATTTCGGACCAGAACGCATGTTTATTTAAGTCCCTTCGATGCCCGACTCTTATGTCTATTCAACTTCGCATTTCAAACCACTGCGCATGTTTATTTAATTTGCGTTGATGCGCGGTTCAAATTTCGGACCACTGTGCATGTTTATTTAACGTGCGTCGATGCGCGGTTCTTATTTTGAATAGTGCGCATGTTATTTGTGTTTATGCGCAGTTCGCATTTCAAACCAGTGCGCAGTTTATTTAACTTGCGTTGATGCACGTTGCTTATTTCGGTCCAGTGTGTTTGTTTATTTAGCTTGCGTTGATGAGCGATTCGCATTTTTCACCAGTGCGCACGTTTATTTAACTTGTGTTGATGCGCGGTTCGCATTTTGGACCAGTGCACATATTTATTTACATTGTGTTGATGTTCGGTACTTACTTTGGACCAGTGCAAATGTTTATTTAACTTGCGCTGATATGCGGTTCGCAATTCGGACCAGTGTGCATGTTTATTTAATTTGCGTTGATATCCGGTTCGCATTTCGGACCAGTGTACCTGTTTCTTTAGGTTGCGTTGATGCGCGATTCGCATTTCGGACCAGAACGCATGTTTATTTAAGTCCCTTCGATGCCCGACTCTTATGTCTATTCAACTTGCGTCGATTCTTGTTTTTTTTCGGACCACTGCGCATGTTTATTCCCACTTGCAAATTTCTTTTGCAAATGGGAATAAGTTTGTAGTTTTTCTCGAAATTTCTGCCCTTTTTTGTCCTTTTTTTTTTCTCTTTTTTTTTCTGTCACGGAGGTTTCCAGAAAACTCCTCCTACGCTATTTGACGTAGGACGATGAAATTTGGCACAGTGATAGAGGGTGACGAGATGTCGTCAAATCCGCAAAATTTTTGAAGGTCAAGGTCAAATTGAGGTCAAAGTTTTTCTGACTTCAAAGTGGTTTCCAGAAAACTCCTACAGGGTCTATCGTAAAAAGACGGCATGTGGCAGAGACATAAAGGGTAATGAGTTGTCGTCAAATCCGTAAAATTTTTAACCTTGCACCTCAGAGGTCAAGGTCAAATTGAGGTCAAAATATTTTTGGAAACACCTATTAATCACGACAAGTAGCCATAAAGGTGCTCAAATCCCAGTGTGAATGCATAAAACGTACCCAGTAAAGGGTAAACTTTCATCACTAACCTTGACCTTGAGTGTCAAGGTCAAAGGTCACGTGACTTCACGTGTCCTTAACGACAGGCCGACTCATCTCGAAAACGGCGATTTTGAGCTCATTTTCGACCCTTTGGGCCTAAACAACGTTACATAAGAGATACCTCGGTGACCTTGACCTTCTGGGTCACGGTCAAGGTCAAAAACTGGAAGTTGACTATTATTTTGAAAACGGTTAGAGATAGAGCGATTTTGAGCTCATTTTCGACCTTTTGGGCCTAAACAACGTTACATACGAGGTACCTCGGTGACCTTGACCTTCTGGGTCACGGTCAAGGTCAAAAACCGGAAGTTGACTATTATCTCGAAAACGGTTAGAGATAGAGCGATTTTGAGCTCATTTTCGACCCTTTGGGCCTAAACAACGTTACATAAGAGGTACCTCGGTGACCTTGACCTTCTGGGTCACGGTCAAAAACCGGAAGTTGACTATTATCTCGAAAACGGTTAGAGATAGAGCGATTTTGAGCTCATTTTTGACCCTTTGGGCCAAAAAGACGTTATATAAGAGGTACCTCGGTGATCTTTACCTCCTCCATCATGGTCAAGGTCAAAAACTGCAAGTTGACCAGTATCTCAAAAACGGTTAGAAAACTGAATTTGATTTTTTGTGCCCAAATGAGGTTACATTATATTCACTTCGATGGCCTCGGCCAAGATAATAATCCGGAAGCTGACAATTATGTTGAAACACTGAAAAATGTGTCTTTGACCAAATATGTTGTGTCTCTGCCCTTGCAAGTGGGTACTATTTCGCTACGTGTAGCGAAATTCGGTCTAGTTTAACTTGTGTTGCTGTGCGGTTCTCATTTCAGACCACTGCGCATGTCTATTCAACTTGCGTCGATGCGTGGTTCTTTTTTCGGACAAGTGCTCATGTTTGTTTTACTTGCGTTGATGTGCGGTGCTTATTTTAGACCGAATCGCATGTTTATTTAACTTCCGTCGATGCGCAGTTCTTTTTTCGGACCAGTGCGCATATTTATTTAACTTGCATTGATGCGAGGTTCGCATTTCGGACCACTGCGCATGTCTATTCAACTTGCGTCGATGCATAGTTCTTTTTTCGGACCAGTGCGCATGTTTATTTAACTTGCGTTGATGCGCGGTGCTTATTTTGCACCAGTTCGCCTGTTTATTTATCTTCCGTCGATGCGCGGTTCACATTTCGGACCAATGCACATGTTTATTTAACTTGTGGTATTCACGACCCTTTAGGGTGCCTCATACCAAAACAAAAACAAAAAATGATCAAAATGTAGGATACATTTTAAAATTTTTTCTTCAAAAATTCTCTAAAAATTCAAAAATCACCCGATCGACTAAAACGTACAAGATGTATGCATGACCGCTTAGGGATGCCTCACAAAAAAGATAAATGACATCGAATCAAAATTGTGGGAGTAGATGTATTTTGAATTATTTTCGAAATTTTTGCTTAAAAAAATTCCCCAAAAATACAAAAATTGTCCGATCGACTAAAACAGCACAAGCCGTATGCACGATCCTTTAGGGGTGCCTCATACCAAAAATAAATGACATCGGGTCAAAAATGTAGGAGGAGATATATTTTAAAATTTTTTCTTCAAAAATTCTCCAAAAATTTAAAAATCAACCGATCGACTAAAAAGCACAAGCCGTATGCACGGTTGCTTAGAGATGCCTCACACCAAAAATAAATGACATCGAATTAAAATTGTGGGAGTAGATGCATTTTGAATTATTTTCGAAATTTTTTCCTAAACAAATTCCCCCAAAATACAAAAATTGTCCGATCTACTAAAAAAGCACAAGCCGTTTGCACGACCCTTTAGGGGTACCTCAAACCAAAAATAAATGATATCGGGTCAAAAATGTAGGAGGAGATGCATTTTGAAACAAAATTTACTGAATAAACAACTAACTAACTACCTAACTAACGGACGCCATCCGCAGACCGATAGGAATACCCCAGCTTACGTGTAACGTAAGCTGGGCTAAAAAGGTTTCAAACAGCTTACTTATCAATCAGAAATTTTTGACAAGTATTTTTGATAATTTTTGGTCGTTTTAAAAAATAAGACGAGGCTCCACATCCACAATATATATATTTTCACTGCAAAAATTTTACAACGCTGGATCGAATAGTTTCAGAGAACTCCGTGCTAACAAATTTCCTGAGAAACACCCATTTTTCACAAGTCGTATTTTTGCGAATTTTTACTCGATTTCAAAAATAATACGGCTATGCACACCTTCAATATACGTTCTAACCCTATGCCAAAGGAAAAAGCTTTACGACAAATACTTTCGGAGATATAGCCCGGACACGAGGGCGTACGAAAGCGGAGAGACAGACGGACAAGCTGAAACGTATATCTCCTCATTACACGGGGGATAATTATGAGGTTTGAAAAGATATGGACTTATTCAGAGGGGTGGGGGGAGGGTCGGAGCGGATTGTTTATCTTGAACAAGGGATGAATATACAACACAGTGACAAACATTTATTTCACAAATTCTCGCACTCTTTCATGAATATACACACGTTACGAAATGCTTGGGGTGGCTTCTGTCATTTAGCAACTAAGGTTTATTTTTTATTGTTTTTTACCCTTCCCCCTGTTGTTACGCTTGTTGCGTCAGCTGGGAACAGCTGGAGTCGAAATCACACAATTACACAAAGATTGCTACTGAAACGGCAAACTTTCCATTAATGTACAGAACAATTTGTTGCTCGGTGATGTCACTTTGTTTACAGTCCCGCGTGCAATTCCGCGTCTCTATGCGGCACATGATCTAATATTTACAGTTTTATTTGTCTATGTATATTTTGGAAATGTTCACACACACTTACACACACCGGAAACACGTGTTTTCCCGCCACGGCGCCTCACTGCTGTGTGTCCCGATGCACGCGTTCTTTGTTTATTTTATTTATACATTTATCGTGTGTTTACGTTTGTTTCAAGGACAATCGCCCGCTGTTTGTTATGAGGAACACACGTCACGTGATTATCAGGCAGCGATCACGTGTTCTACACGTGCGGGCGTCTCCACACAAAAAAATACGCGAGCACTTTGCTTGCATCTAACCGTCCGCGGCAAAAAGAAAGTGCACTTGCACCCTAGTCGCTGTAAAAAAAAAAAGAAAAACAAAGTGCACGTGCACTCTAGTCGCTGTCCGAGCCGCTCTCGGAGCCGCTGACCGCCTCGTGCACGTCGATCGTGAACTTGTACTCCTGGTCACAGCCCATGTACGCGTCGCTCATGTAATAGAGCAGGTAGGCGTGCCTGCCGGGCGAGGGCGCCACAAAGTCGAGCTTGACCTTGGCCTTCTGCTGCAAGGTCAAGCGCTTGATGGAGATGAGGCTGTTGCTCTTGGGGTCGCCGATCACTACCCACCAGCCCTCCTCTCGTTTCTGCACCGAAAAGAAAAAAAAATAAATAAATAATTTGATCATTGTGTGAGTGTTCTGTTTCGCAAGTAAAATACTGGTATGTGGATTTTTCTATTTAAGCAATCAATGGCGATTAATTAAAGAAAGCGTGAGATCAAACGCCACCGGTAGCTGCCACGAAACGTCACAGAATTTTGTTGTTCCTTTCCAGCACAAGGACTGATGACATTTGGCAGCCGATACTGATACTTGCCAGCCGGTACTGATACTTGCCAGCCGGTACTGATACTTGCCAGCCGGTACTGACTGATACTTCCCAGGAGGTACTGATACTTCCCAGGAGGTACAGATAATTGCCAGCCGGTACTGATACTTGCCAGCCAGTACTTATACTTGCCAGCCAGCACTGATACTTGCCAGCCGGTACTGATACTTGCCAGCCGGTACTGATACTTGCCGCCCGGTACTGATACTTGTTATATAACAGTCTGAAGTGATACTCTTTCTTAGTTATTACATGACAGTAATTTGCCAAGGCAGGAACGAGAGAAAATGATAAAACCACACGAGAAGGTGGAGTGGCGTAAAAATCCCTTCTGCAGGCCTGTAGCAGCAAAAGCACGAGCCTGCAAAGGCAAGTGGGAACATAACGCAAGGCTGAGGGAGGGTTTTCGGATCCGTCCAAAGGCGAATGTGGTTTTATTTTTATTTCATGAATATTTGTACAAATATATCTGTTATAAACTGCGTATTTTCTGGACTCCTCTGCTATGCACTCTGTCACGTAGTAATGGCCGTGTGAAATGCACACTTTCTGTCACGTGGTCACGTAGTTATGGCTGTGTCAAATGCACACTTTCTCACACGTGGTCACGAAGTTATGCCCGTGTCAAGTGCACACTTTCTGTCACGTGGTCACTTAGTTATAGCAGTGTCAAGTGCACACTTTCTGTCACGTGGTCACGTAGTTATGGCTGTGTCACGTGCACACTTTCTGTCACGTGGTCACGTAGTTATGGCTGTGTCACGTGCACACTTTCTGTCACGTGGTCACGTAGTTATGGCGGGATCACGTGCACACTTTGTCACGTGGTCACGTAGTTATAGCGGTGTCAAGTGCACACTTTCTGTCACGTGGTCACGTAGTTATGGCCGTGTCAAGTGCACACTTTCTGTCACGTGGTCACGTAGTTATGGCGGGATCACGTGCACACTTTCTGTCACGTGGTCACGTAGTTATAGCGGTGTCAAGTGCACACTTTCTGTCACGTGGTCACGTAGTTATGGCTGTGTCACGTGCACACTTTCTGTCACGTGGTCACGTAGTTATGGCTGTGTCACGTGCACACTTTCTGTCACGTGGTCACGTAGTTATGGCGGGATCACGTGCACACTTTCTGTCACGTGGTCACGTAGTCATGGCGGGATCACGTGCACACTTTCTGTCACGTGGTCACGTAGTTATGGCCGTGTCAAGTGCACACTTTCTGTCACGTGGTCACGTAGTTATGGCGGGATCACGTGCACACTTTCTGTCACGTGGTCACGTAGTCATGGCGGGATCGCGTGCACACTTTCTGTCACGTGGTCACGTAGTTACGGCGTGACTTTAATAATGGGACACACGGCGTGACTTGAAACGACGGGACACGCGATGTGACGTGACAGGACGCGACACGTGCCCTGACTTGACACGATGAGACACGCGGCGTGACTTGACACGACGAGACACGCAGCGTAATTCGTGACACGACGGGACACGCGGTGTGACGTGACAGGACGCGACACGCGCCGTGACTTGATATGATGGGACACGCGGCGTGACTTACCTGAGGGAAGAAGGGAGCGATGACGGGTCCGGATACTTCGTCCTCCCTCTCCAGATTCACCGTCACATTGACTGCGGCGCCACTGAAAACCGCAACGATTTCACACATTTAACACTTTTGACCTCCAGAAACATACTTCATGGCACTATTGTCACGCCACAAATACTCCCTAAAACATTTTACACAAAATACTTCCCTATCAGTAAATGAACAAAGCACCTTAGATGAAAGCAATCGTGAACTGACGCGACCCAACACCTCCCCTTCCCCCCCCCCCCCAGCACACACACTCTCTCTCTCTCTCTTAGCTAACCACTGGTGGGGAAAGGAAAGTGGGAGGGGGGTGGGGCGGGGTGGGGACGCACAACCTACGCCATACACCTACAGCCCTGCAAAAAAAAAAGCACATTCCTGAGGAGTAGAGAGAGTTGAGAGGAGGAAGGTGGGGTTATACAGGGGTTATGCGTGGCCTTACCTGCTGATATCGGCCACCTCGCGTCGGTGAGCTGCAGGGGGTGGGGGTGGGGGAGGGGTGGGGGTGGGGGAGGTATACAGGGCCTCACCTGCTGATGTCGTCCTTGTCCGCCACCTCGTAGCTGAGCTCGATGTTCGGGTAGCGGTTACAGAAGCGCG
Source organism: Protula sp. h YS-2021 (assembly GCA_949752745.1). Classification (NCBI taxonomy): domain Eukaryota; kingdom Metazoa; phylum Annelida; class Polychaeta; order Sabellida; family Serpulidae; genus Protula; species Protula sp. h YS-2021. The sequence goes on from OX457029.1 coordinate 2,987,510, forward strand.
CCACGTCCGCCATCTGCGCGTCGGTGAGCTGCAGGAGGCCGTTCCTCTCCTCCTCCTCCATCTCCATGATGTCGAAGATGCTCTCGATACTCTGCAAACAAAACACACTGTGAATGTCACACAAAACACACTCTCCATGTCAATACATGCGGGAAGGGGACGCGGTCTCACATTGCCAGTTCAGCGCTTGACAGTGTCGGGAGCCGGAGAAGGGGGGCGGGGGCGGGGGCGGAACTCACTTTCTCTGTTGAGGGAGGGGGGGGGGGGGGTAATGGATGTGATCGGGGGGCGGTTTGGCCTTGTCAATGTAGAGACTGCTTGTGTTGGGAGCTGGGGGTACGTGGGTTGGGACTAAGGGCGACCCACAACGTTGAGGGTGAGGACTGAGGCTCAGGGACTGAGAGGGAGCGGTCTCACCTTGCCAGTGCCCTACCTGTCAGTTTCAGGGGCCAGAGGAGGCGGGGAAAGGGGAATCACCATGTCGGGAGAGGAGTTAGGGTTAGATGAGGGGTGAGGGGTGGGGTTAGGTGAGAGGCGGGAGGATGGGGGGGGGGAGGAGTGCGGTCTCACCTTGCCAGTACCGTACTTCTCAGTGGCGGGGACCAGAGGAGGCGGGGGAGAGGGGAGTTAGGGTTATGTGACGGGTAAGGGGCGGGAGAGTTAGGGTTAGGTGGGGGTGGGGGGGGTCTCACCTTGTCCGTACAGCGCTTGACGGTGTCGGTCGTGAAGTGCGGCAGCTGCTTGAGGTAGGCGTCCTTACCCCACATGGCCTGCGTCACCATCTGGGCGAGCTCCATGGCGGCGAGGGCGGGCGACAGCCAGCCGTTACTGCTCAGCACGTCCACACACGCCTGGATGAGGCGGATCGCCTGCAGGCACAAATCACACACGAGGTGAGGGGTGGGAGGATGAGGAGGGGGGGGGGAGTGCGGGTCTCACCTTGTCGGTACGCCTGCAGGCACAAACCACACACGACCGTTATATCTCTTAGTTCTCATAACTGGTGCAGCTGGTGCAATTTTTTTTTTTGCTTCACATGACAAGGCAAGGCTTTTCAACGTTCTAAGAACTTTCTGTAAGAGGACGATAAGAACAGAAAACGGCCTGGTTTGGATGTGTATTTGTGTGTGTGTATGTGGAGGTGGGGAGGGGGTGGGAGGGGCGGGGTCGCGAGAATTCGGGGATGTTGTGGGGGCAGCATACCTTGTTGAGAATATCCTCGGTGTCGCTCTGCAGCTCGGCTGACAGCTGCATGCGGGACAGGTGCGGGTTGTGTGTGTGGGGCGGGGCATACCTTGTTGAGGATGTCCTCGGTGTCGCTCTGCAGCTCGGCTGACAGCTGCATGCGGGACAGGTGCGCCTGCAGCAGCAGGTTGGTCTTGACGTGCGGAGAGTTGTAGCGAGGTTGCTGGATCTTGTTCGGCAACCGCTGCGCAAGCTGCAAATCAACAACGCCACGTGACGTCAGAAGTCGAAAATGTCAAGGTAGCTATGGGAACACTACATACGTTTCCTTTCTTATCACAGTATACAATTGCTGGACAAATATTTTTAATCATCTACGATTCATCGATTTTGCACGATTTTAAATTTAAAACAGACTGGTTCTTTTAATTTTCTTTTTTTTTGAAATTATGCTTCCGGACTCATTCGAAACTGTTTACAAAGTTATCATGGGGGCGGAAGGCGAAGGGGATGGCGACCGGTCCGAATTTCGAATCCTCGGGGGCGGGGGGGGAGGAGGAATTTAGTACTGACCTGTTTGAAGATAGAGTCCTGCCGGTTGCAGAGGGGGTGGGGGGGGGAGGCGGGGACACAAACGTACTGACCTGTTTGAGGATAGAGTCCTCGTGATGGCGGATGGGGACGGCCTCGTACTCGGCCGCGTTGGAGATGATTTCTATCAGACCGCGAATCTTGGTCTTGTTGTTCAAACTCATGCTGAAGAGCTCTGGATGAAAAAACAGTTAAACTGAATCTTATGCTTCTGACCACAAATATTTTTCTTTTTTATTTTTTTTTCTGAGACGTCAGACGACAATGCTAAGATTTTCAGACACTAGTTCAGTTGGGTGTGGGCTGCTAACGCATCTGAGTTGTGAAAAATCTTGGCTGTAACTTTCGGTGCTGTAGTATGTAGCATTACGCTGTCTATGGTGGTGAAGTTGATATAGTGGGATAAGGGTTACCTATGGTGGTGTAGTTGACGAAGTAGCAGGGTAAGGCTTACCTATGGCGGTGCAATTTATGTAGTAGTAGGGTAAGGGTTAATTATGGTGGTGTAGTTGATGAAGTGTGATATGGGTTACCTATGGTGGTGAAATTGATGTAGTGGAATAAGGGTTACCTATGGTGGTTTAGTTGATGTAGTAGTAGGTTAAGGGTTACCGATGGTGGTGCAATTTATGTAGTAGTAGGGCAAGCGTTAACTATATTGGTGAGGTTGATGTAGTGGGATAGGGGTTACCTATAGTGGTGAAATTGAAGTAGTGGGATAAGGGTTACCTATGGTGGTGAAATTGATGTAGTAGGATAAGGGTTACCTATGGTGATGAAGTTGATGTAGTGGGATAGGGGTTACCTATGGTGGTAAAATTGATGTAGTGGGTTAGGGTTACCTATGGTGGTTTAGTTGATGTAGTAGTAGGTTAAGGGTTACCTATGGTGGTGCAATTTATGTAGTAGTAGGGCAAGCGTTAACTATATTGGTGAGGTTGATGTAGTGGGATAGGGGTTACCTATGGTGGTGAAATTGATGTAGTGGGATAAGGGTTACCTATGGTGATGTAGCTGATGTAGTGGGATAAGGGTTACCTATGGTGGTGAAATTGATGTAGTGGGATAAGGGTTACCTGTGGTGATGTAGTTGATGTAGTAGCAGGGTAAGGGTTACCTATTGTGGTGTAGTTGATGTAGTAGTAGGCGGCGATCATTCCCAGGTTGAGCGGTGCCACGTCCATTTCATCCTCGATACTGATACACTGCAACCAACAAGATACGGGGTCAACAAACACTGGTATGTGTGTCAACAAACACCCACACGGGCGTCAACAGACACTGACACAGGCGTCAACAACCACGTCAACAAACACTCCGTCAACAAACACTCCGTCACATTTGTCAGAAAAGAGAAAATAATATAATACGGGAGAATACTAGAGCGGCCAGTGCACACAAAACATAACAGTACAAGCTTATATTATACACTTTCAATCGATACCTACTTAGTTTCTTGTTTTTGTAAACAAAAAAAAAATGTCTCTCCGACTAAACCCATGATCCCCACCCCCCTCCCCCCACCCAAAAAATTCTTTCTTTTTTTTTAAATTACTGAAATAAAATATTCATTTCTTCAAACATAACCATAATTCATTGTAAACATTGCCGATGTTCAGCAGCTGAGAAATTCGCACACAGGATTTTTACGTGATGACGTAATACACCTGCCCTAATCACATGACATGCGTGAAAAGTTGATAGAACCGTCCGACTGACCCAAGGAATACCCATATAAAATCTGAAGTCCGTATGCTTTCGAGATATTTTGCACACAAGATCTTGTTTATAATATATACATATTTTACGTGATGACGTCATACGCCGCATTCGTTCGTTCTACTCGCGAAAAAATTCTATAGAATCTTTCGGACCAAGCCACAATCCCGCCAAGTTTCAACGATGTTCAGTGGCAGAGAAATTTCGCACACAAGATTTAATGTATGTTAAAATGTAATACTTTTTTTCTGTTGTGGTTTATCGAGCTTACTCACTCCGCTATCTAGTGGAATTTACTTCTGTTTACTTAAAATTTTGTTTGGCATGATATCGGCCAGTACATCTGTGTCAGCCAGTGATATTGTGTAATTATTTCACTCAGTAAAGAAAAAAGAACTTCGCTTTTTTTCCAGGATCCGAACAGTTTTAACTCTCCTGGCAAAAACAGCATGAAATCATTTGTCATTGGTATGATATAAATAGAAAGAGAAAGGTCTGAGTCATTCATTTAATATGAAACTGAAAATGAAAGTTTAAAATGAGGATTTCTAGTTAACCAGGAACTATGTATTACTGTTAGTGTGCTAATGCTTAAATATAAAAGGCGGTGGGGGGGATGGCGGGGTGGGGCGGTGTTGTTTTTTTCTTTTTCGGTGTCTTGGTTTTTTCATTAAAGACAAGTTTTTTTAATCCTAGCCCAGTAGGAGGTCCATACAAACAGGTTTAATGGACGTTTTTTTATCCGAGTCTGTAATTAAGTCACATCAAAACGGTTTTACTATACGTCTTTTACCCTTGTCTTCCAAATAGTTTGAAGTCGATCCGACGTTTCGTTCTCGAGATATCTTGCACACAACACTTTGTTCACAACAGACTGACACAGACACTCACACACACACACAATGAACATACAAACACTATAAAGCCGATTTCACAGCTTAAGACCTGATTTGGAGCAAGCTGAGTCTAGACCACGATTTAGACTGGGTTTCAGACCATAGTGAATTTCACAGCCTCGGTCCAGACCACATTCATACGTGATCTTCTATATCCCGAATTGTGCATTTAAGTGGATAAAACTCTATCTAGGCTGGGTTTGAAACCTGGTTTCAGACCAGGTCTAGACTGAAGTTGTGAAATCGACCCCATATGTCTCCCTTTGGTCGGGGAGACATAAATACTAAAACATGTCCGTAAACACCATGGGCGTCAACAACGACCGATATTTATCCCAACAAACACGGAATGTATGGAATGTATGGAATGTATGGGCGCCACCAAACGGCAGCTTTTATGTCACAAAGCCTCTTTCCCACAACTGGTCCTTAACGCGTATAGATACATGTGCCCCGACACGTGTTAGGACAGCGTACCGTGGAATGCTGCGTATAGGTACATGTGCCCCGACACGGGTGATGTCAGCGCATAGACACATGTACCCTGACACGGTTGATGTCAGCGCATAGACACATGTGCCCTGACACAAGTTAGGACAGCGTACCGTGGAATGCTGCATACAGATACACGTGCCCTGACACGGGTTATGTTCACCGTATAGACACACGTGCCCTGACACAGGTGAGGACAGCGTACAGACACACGTGCCCTGACACGTGTTAGGACAGCGTACCTTGGAATGCTGCAGGTCGTTCAGCGTGTTCTCCACCAGCTCCGACAGATGGTCCGACAAGTGCCGATGTGACATTCCTGTAAAAACATACAACACAACATGGGGCGTAACGCTAAAGCACTCACGCACATCTAGGAGAATGAAAATGAACTCTTTTGATCCCGTTGTGTAAAAGCAAAGCACGTGATCTACTCGACTTCCCAAGCCTTTTTCTTTCCAAATGGCTGGAAAGCGAGGCTATAGCGAATTGGCGAGAGGCGAGAGATGTTTCTTATGATATGCACTGTTTTCTACGCAGTCTGAATCTCACAAACATCAAATATCACAATACCCATTTCATAAACACTTTTTCACGGTTTATGATGCGGATGCAAATATCACTCGCCGTGCACATCATTTGTTATGGTGATAACGGATCATTTTATACACCAAAAATGGCACTCTTTATTCTTGGTTCTTTAACCTTTTTCCACTCTTTACACTTGGGTCTTAAAGATTGCACTAACTGCAATTAAAATAATGCTGTGTGCGTGTTCGCGTACCCTGGTACAGGTTGCAGTTAATTCCCACAACTCTCGAGTAAAATAACTCAATTTAATATTCGAACTGTCAGGCCCGTCGGACTGAGTAGATAAGGAGACACGGCGGTAGTGACTGACCTATCCGCAAGGGGACACAACGGTAGTGACTGACCTATCAGCAAGGGGACACGGCAGTAGCGACGGACCTATCAGCAAGGGGACACGACGGTAGTGACTGACCTGTCAGCAAGGGGACACGACGGTGTGACTGACCTGTCAGCAAGGGGACACGGCGGTAGCGACTGACCTGTCAGCAAGGGGACACGGCGTTAGTGACTGACCTATCACCAAGGGGACACGACGGTAGTGACTGACCTATCAGCAAGGGGACACGGCGTTAGTGACTGACCTATCACCAAGGGCACACGATGGTAGCGACTGACCTGTCAGCAAGGAGGCACAAGGGTGGTGACTGACCTAAGAGCAAAGGGGACAGGGCGGTAGCGACTGACCTATCAGCAAGGGGACACTACGGTAGCGACTGACCTATCAGCAAAGGGGACACGGCGTTAGTGACTGACCTTTCAGCAAGGGGACACGGCGGTAGTGACTGACCTACCAGCAAGGGGACACGGCGTTAGTGAGTGACCTATCAGCAAGGGGACACGACGGTAGTGACTGACCTTTCAGCAAGGGGACGCGGCGGTAGTGACTGACCTATCAGCAAGGGGACACGGCGTTAGTGACTGACCTATCAGCAAGGGAACACGACGGTAGTGACTGACCTATCAGCAAGTGGACACGAAGGTAGTGACTGACCTATCAGCAAGGGGACACGGCGGTAGCGACTCACCTATCAGCAAGGGGACACGAAGGTAGTGACTGACCTATCAGCAAGGGGACACGGCGGTAGCGACTAACCTATCAGCAAGGGGACACGACGGTAGCGACTGACCTATCAGCAAGGGGACACGGCGGTAGCGACTTACCTATCAGCAAGGGGACACGGCGGTAGTGACTGACCTATCAGCAAGGGAACACGACGGTAGTGACTGACCTATCAGCAAGGGGACACGACGGTAGTGACTGACCTATCAGCAAGGGGACACGACGGTAGCGACTGACCTACCAGCAAGGGGACACGGCGGTAGTGACTGACCTATCAGCAAGGGGACACGACGGTAGTGACTGACCTTTCAGCAAGGGGACACGGCGGTAGTGACTGACCTACCAGCAAGGGGACACGGCGTTAGTGACTGACCTATCAGTAAGGGGACACGACGGTGTGACTGACCTATCAGCAAAGGGGACACGACGGTAGTGACAGGCCTATCAGTAAAGGGGACACGGCGGTAGTGACTGACCTATAAGCAAGGGAACCTGGTAGTGGCGACTGACTTATCTGTAAGGGGAGAGAGTAGTGGGCGACTAACCTTGGAGGTTGTAATAGTTTGGGTTCTGCGTCATGCGCCGGTACAGGAACGTCCAGGTCAGGTAGTCGACGGCATCCTGCTTGTTCTCAATCGTCTTCGTCACGATCTCGGCGTTGAAGTGGTCGTGCAGGCAGTGGTCCAGGTGCGACTCCACGGGCAGCGGCTCGTACAGGAACTTCTTGAAGAAGTCCTTCTTAGAGCTCTGGCACAGAATCACCGCCTTCCCTGCAACACGAGAACGCTGGGATAATGGGGGACCGAGCACCGGGAGACACCACCTGAGGGGGGACAGAACACCGGAGGACACTGCCGGGAGGGGCCGAACATCGGGCGACACTCCCTTGGAGGGGACAGAACCCCGAGGGGCACTACCGGAGGATGGACGGAACATCGGGGGGATACTCTCGGGGAGGCGACAGAACATCGAGGGACACTGCCTGGGAGGGGATGGAACATCGGGGGACACTCCCACGGAAGGGACGGAACATCGAGGGACACTTCCGGGGAGGGGGGACAGAACACC